>JAPDSC010022904.1:82350-102369 GCA_026290005.1 Latrodectus geometricus
TTCATACAATCATATCTTTAAAATTCTTACTTTACTTGAAGCACTTTTCTTTACTTTAGCATTATTGTAAAAGAAAGCACACACTCCTTTATTTTACAATAATTGTAAAAGAAAGCAGAAAATATTTATAAGTAATACAAATACTTGAAATTGATCATATCTAAAATTTAATTATAAACGTTATTTTAATAATATTACAATAAAAAAATAATTATACAACATTAATATATAAAATTATACATTTCAGTAATTAGAATATTTTCACTACAATACAATAATGAGAATATTGCAGTTATTTTTGTTTCAATGTGCTAAAGTTTCACTAAATTAAAGTTGCCAATCATAAATACAAATTACTATAATTGAAATGATGATTCAAAAGCAATTCGAAAAAAAACCTATTATTTTAGATAATGTGAAAGAACATAAGAACTCATGGTACGATAGAATTTTATTCAGCGAACGTAGATAGTAAAAATATTTGAATATGAAGGAAAGGCAAATAACAAAAGAAAAATTAGCTAACTTCTGAGAATAATGAATAACATCACCATTGCTACGAAAAACAGATTTTAAAAACATTTATAATAGTTCCATATCAGAATCATAATATAGCGTTCACACGCAAATTGATTACAAAAGGCAATAAATTATCTTTTTTTTCATAAATATTCATGTTTAATTTCACTTTAATCCCACTGAAAGTTTTCTACCTATTTTTAAAAATTTATAAATTTTGTAATAATTAACTTATATAATTTATTTATAAATATCCATAATTATTCTAACATTTGGCAATAAAGTTAAGACATTTTTAGTGTTTTGAAAAATACGAAGATTTCTTGAAATATATATACATAAACTGGTAGTTTTAATCATTCATAAATTTGAAGCATAATAAGGATACATGTGTATAACCATTGCACTAAAATCTCAACAACTGATTCATCAATTTCCCTCCATTACACATCTTCATTACAGAATCATGCATCAATCCTCAATGAGCCTTGAACATAACATAATTCAGGTGATGACGCTTGGGACGTAAATGAACACTAATCATGAATGATTGCATTCATTGACATTTTCGTCATAGTATGTTTGATTAATAAAGATTTAATTGAGTTTCACATACGTAAATTTTCCTTCGAAAATATTTTGAGTTGAAAATCGATCTATATAGTTACATAATTTTTATTATAAAACTCGATACTAAATTGAGTATGTTAGTGATCTTAAAATTCAACTACCATTTTAATAAACAATTAAAATAAAAATAAAACATTCATTTATATTATTGTAAATTAAATTTATAATAATAATAAATGAACATTTATTTTTATTGTTATTTATTGAATTGTTTTTTTAATTTACTTTAAATCAGCATTTCTGATAATCCTTATGTAATGCTGATTCGCAGTTAAACTTATTTTTATTAATTCAAAATGTGTAAATTGTAATTTTCCTTTATGTATCACTTCAATTTAATTATTTTTTGCGATTTCTTAAATGTAAATCCGCAGGACAGTGCGTTTATGGTTGAAATAGGTTCTAGGTTTTTTCTAGTCACTTCTGAACAGTAGATGATGGATTCTCTGTATTTATGCATATACATTAATTGATGTACGTCCTTGGGAGTTCCTCACTTATATGATTATAACTATCTGCGGAAATTTCTCCCAGCTTCGTGAAATTCCCAATTTAACTCAACACATAATAACAAGTAATATTCAACTGGTTACAAATTTAAATAATATTTAACTGGTAGCAAATTATTTTAGTATGGCTTCAATTAACATTCTTAGCAATAGGTACGTCAATTTAAATTATAATAATTTCATTTACCATATATAATTTATCAAAAGCTACATCACATATTTTTCACTCCATATAGAATACTAATATCATGTTAGTGAGGAATTCTTGAATAATAATACAATTAAAAGACGTGAAATATTTGTTTTACTATTTATTATATTCTCGTTTCAAATACAACATTACAAAATATATTTAAGCTTAATATATTTAATATATAATAATGGAAAAAAATATTTATAATTTTCTTTATTTTTTTCTAAGTGATTGATAGCATTGTTAAAAAGAAAAAAAATTTAACAAACTATTGTAAATTATTTTTTTTTAATATTCGTGATGCGCTAACATAAGAAGTTTATAAATTAAATTGAGTAACAGCGGAGGTGTTATAATTTTTGTAATTTTTTCCTTTCTTTAGTTGGATTAAAAAGAGCCATATTTTTCCTAACAAAGGTACAAGATGTTTTATAAAACATTTTTCAAGTAAAAATTATTAAGTAAACTTTCACTTTTACCCCTGTTACGTCAACGTCAGTTATTTTACTTATTTCTTTCTGCAAATGCGTGCAGATACTCTTTAATATTAACAAAGAAAACTTTTGTACGTAAAAGAAAACTCGAAGTACGTAAATGATTGAATTTTTATAGTCGCTAGCTATCTTCGTATTTTATTTAAAGATTTCAAAAGGTATAAAAATATCTTTAAGTAAGATTGTTTAAACAATTTTGAAGAATTAATGTCGTTCTAAGAAATAGAAACTGAAATAGCTCTAAACAAAATTCTATATAAAACATCGCAATTTAAAATTACAAATTAAAAAATAAACTTATGTAAAAATAACTATGAAGATCTGTAAAAACAAACTATTAAAGGAATTCATTTGTATTTCATGTTATTGTTTAAAGTTGTAACTTTTGAAGTATTAATCAATTTTCAATAATACATTTATATATTTACAGGTTTATATATATATATATATATATATATATATATATATATATATATATATATATATATATATATAAGCAGAAAGCAAAATTGAAATAATATTAGGATTGAATGTATGCATCCCAACCATTTTATATCTATAATCAACACAAATGCTAAAATCATTTCACAATTTCAATTTATTTTCCTATTTATAGCATTTATTAGGCAAATTTTTGTCATTTCTCTTAATTTCTAATTTTGGTTTTGATACCAGAAACTGAGTTAACGATTTTTAAATGAAATAAATATGAATGTTAATAAATGTTATATAACTTCAAATTCTTTCATGCTCGAAATTTTAACAAAATGTAAAAGTCTTATATGCAACACATCAAATTCTTATAAGATCCAAATAATTTTAGATATATAATATTTTCAAAAATAATTATAGTAAAATAATTGTAGTAATAATTTTAAAAGTGTTGTGATATTAAAGCCGGATAAATATAATTTGCAAAGTTAACAAGCAATAATAAAAATTAACTACTGTTTTACTCAAAGCATATAATAAAATTCTTATATAAGAGGTAACAAAAGCTTATATAATTAGATATAAATAATAATTTAAACTCGTAAAAATGAGCAAAAATAGTCTTTTACTATTTAATAATGAAAGAATCAGAAGCTAACAAATATTCAATTTAGATAAATGAATTACTTAAAGCATGTTTTAAATAATAAATATCAGAGAACATTTATAGTTATAACAACCAATAATGCTACATTTACAAAGAATTCTATTTTTTTATGGTAAAATAACGTACTTTCAAAATAGAATGAAACACCAATCCCCAAAGTTCAGATAAATATTTAGAATATATCAATATAAAATCTAAAGGAATAGCGCAATGCTTTCATTCGGTAAACTCGTCTTCGACACACGTTTATCCAAGAAAGAAATCTTCTTTGGTAACATAATTCAACATCTTAACCATTGTTCAACCAACAAGAAGGGAACGCACTCTATTGAATTTAAATAGTTTAAATAAAAATTCAGCGTAAAATTCAGAAAATCGATGCATTTTGGATCAACGATCTTCAAGTACGCTTTATAAAGTAATTGATAGAATCATTTTTTTTCCAATACCAGCTGAAATGTTGTCTGACAGCTTGAAAATTGAGACGAACGATGTGTCCAAACTTTGTCGACCGCAAATGCTTTATCTGGGATGAATAGAAAAGGGTTGAATGAAGAGAAATGTTTTGTTAGAGAAATCGTTATAGAGAATAAACTTGTGGAGGGTTGCATTTTCTATACTATTTCATGTGTAGAAGGTGTAAATGTCAATCACATAGTTGGAATTGTACATTTAAATGAGAACAATACATTTGCAAAAGGAAATATATGATTGAATAATGTATTAAGGCTTATCCTATATATTAAAGTTATCTATACATGTTAAAACATGCAGAGATAACTTTAATATAACAAAATGCCTTTTAACTGCAAATAACTATAGTAAAAAATTTATTTGTAATTTTTAAGTATTAAATTTATTAAGTAATACTCAATTATTTTAAATCATATTTGTAATGGTAAAATTAATAAACAAGTAAAATATTAAGAAAAAATAATAGTAAAATAAATTTCTATGCATTCGAATGATAAAATAATTTCATATCCTAACATTACGACATAAAAACATTCACTTTTAAAAATATATTTTATGAGAATATTAGACCTTTAACGATAGTAAAATAGTATTTATGAAAGAAAATAAATAGGGAAGTTTGCTCAAATTTTATTTCGATTTCCTCAACACAGCAAATGAAATTGTTATCATGTAGTAATGTAACATATTAATTTGAAATGCTAGAATACTGTGTATTATGTGGAATAAAATATTTGACTATAACATTTTTTTATACAATAAAAACAAAAAAAGTAAGTTATATCATGAAGATTTTTGTTAATTTGTAATAAAAAAATGATGTATTTCATTAAAAGTATTTTATCTATTTTTACGCTAATTATTTTAAAATAAAAAATAAATATATAAATAACACAGATTATATTATATTATATATATATATATATATATATATATATATATATATATATATATATATATATATATATATATATATATATATATATATATATATATGATTCATTTGAATGCTATTTATATAGTTTTCAAAAACAATAAACGCTGAAACGATTACATCATTAACATTTTTATAATAAAATACTTCATTATTGAAAATATGAGATGTATTTTAAATTATTTTATAAAGCAAAATAATTTTCGAAATATTGTAATCATTTTTTGTAAACATATAACAACTGATGAACAAATAGTTAAAAATAGTTGGTCCATTTTTAAGATAATATGATAGATAGACGAAGTTCTCTTGTTTGGTAAATAATTAATGAGCCCACATAGCAAGTTTTCAAAAGGAAATGAGGAGTGTTAGGAATGGGCGCCAGATAAGGAATGATTTGTAGAGCAACAGCCTCTGTAGAAGTAGCTTTTCAGCAGCTGCATTGTGTGTACAGTGAAACCTCAAAATTCAAAACATCAGGTCAGTTTACGTAAACATAATTTTATAGTTATTTATTTGGAATTTAAGTTAAGAAATTCAGTGCATTTTTTTATTTTGTTTTTAATTAATTTTTCTTTTTACTTGAAACACTGAATACAATTGTTCAAAACTACAATTTAAGAGTTACTTGAAAAGGAACTTCGAATACTTGAATTGTAATACTTGAAATAAAAATAAATGTGTAAATTAAATTTGTATAATAATAATTACACATCATTTGAATTGTTATTTTAAGTGTTACTTCAATCATTAAATACATAGTTCCTAAAATTTGCATTGAGATTTTTATACTGTAAAGTATACGTTTAAAAGGAAATGTAAATGTTACATTTCAAAGTGGAACTTAGTTTTAGACCAAAATGAAAAGATAGAAAAATAGCCATTTTAAATTCAATTTTTTGTATCTTAATTTTTTCTTTTACGGGTGAAGTATGTCCCATGTTTTCTAAAACTCAATATCTTTTAAGAAGTTCCTACAAAATTTGTATTAAATAAAATAATAGAGCTGTTTCAGTCTTTTGGAATATTCCGCTGAAAATATAAATCAAAATCCTATTTATTTATAACAATGGTCTTCAAAGTATACTTAAAAATAAATTTAAGACTATTGTTATAAACTAAACAAAAATCAATAATGTACAAAATGTCTTTTATTTGGCAACGATAGTTAACTAATTTTCCCTACAATATTAATTTTCATTACCAAAAAATTGTATAAAATTATTAAACATTTTTTGAAAAAAATCCTTAAGTTTGTATTAAGTTTTTTTACAGTGTATGATATTTAATATGCTGATGATACGCAGTTTACAAAACCTATGAGAGTTTAATAAGCAATAATTATTAGATTTTTTTTTTACATACAATTTCAATTTTAAAAATTATATAAATAAATGCACAATTATCAATACATTGTACGATTTTTTTAAATGAATAGATAATGATAACACAAAAAAAAGCACTTAACTATCCTGAATAGACATCCGCTTCTAACAAATGAAAAAGAAATAACAGAAAACGTTAATCATATTATTATATTATTGAATAGACATAAAAAGAAGCACCGGAAGAGTCTGAAAGGTGTGGAGGTTTCTATCGATCAAGCAACCAGGGCACGCTCTGCCTTTTCAAGAGGTGAACTGAGTTTATGGGCAATATTATAACGGGTTCCGTTGGCGCACATAAATAAATGACGTATGCGACAGATAAATGTTTCTCAAACCCATGATTTGTGACAGTAAGTTCACAAATGACAGAATCAAAATTGGCATTTGTTCCCAATAGGAATACATTCCTACCAGTTGGGTATATCCAATATTGATTGGAAGTTAGAGCAATGGAAGTTCTGAAACTGTTAATTAGAAAGCAGCATTTTACTCTTGGGACAGATAAAGAAAAATAAGTATGCGTGGTTTAAAATGTGTATGCAAAATTAGAAAGATTTATTATTTATAACTAACTGATCTAAAAATAGTCCAGATGTAGAGCATTATGTTTAAGATATGATTATATGAAAGGTAACTATTAATAATTAAATATGTTTGAAGATTTTTTTAATAACTAAACGCAATTATGAGTTGTTTTATCTAAATAGAGCAACTTCTATTATGACAATTAGTTTTGTTCATGATTTTTTGATGATGTATACAATGAAGTTCTATTAAGTATATTAACATTTTATGTGTGTTTTCTTTGTTTAATGTTGGTCTATAGTACATAAAATGTGGTTATTAATTATTAAATTATTTGATAAAAGTCTACTAAATAATAACATAAATTGTAAAACTATGATGATAGTAAAATTTCATTCTTGGACTTGTATAAAGTTGAGAATATTATTCGATCTGTTTGTAAGTACCCATCTTTCTATAATAACAAATGCAATCTTTTAAATAAACTAAAATTATTTTAATTTAATTAAGAAATGCCTTTACTATCAATCGAATAAACATAAGAAAAGTAAAAGGAACTTAAATTATATTAATTTTAGAATTGATAATAATTACAATTTTTTATAATTTTATGAAAATCAAATAAAAATTTTTATGAAATAATGTTGGTGCGCATAACAATCATGAGGCGAATTGACAGTACTTCTCTCTCCCAATGCACAGATCTGAGGTTCTATCCTCGGGCTGGGTAAAGTCGACTTAACCTTCATCTCTTCAGTGGGTCGATAAAACTGAGTACCAAGCATGCTAGGAAATTAAACACTCGCGTTGGGTTGACTATCTAACCGGGTCATATGTTCGCACCCTAGCGCTTTCGGTCAAGAAAATAGATATGGGTACTGTTAGCATTGGCAGTCGTGCCGCAGAGTTTAGAGTATAGCAATCATGTCTCCCCCCCCCCATAATTATTTTTATTTAACTTTTTTAATATCATAAAAGATTAAATAACTTTGTGTTATATAAATCTAAAACAGCGTAATTTTATTTTTTAGATGGATCTAATTTTTATTTCAAATTTTGCCTCTTCCGATATATTCTAACCTTTGATGTATACCTATGGTAAAAACACATATACTCCTTTAAATAAAATGTCAGTAAAACTTAATTAATATGAGATAAATTTTTATTAAATATATGTTCATTTCAAAAGCAAAAATTTTAAATGTATGCTGCATATTTTATTTAACAATGTAACTCATTTACACGGTAAAATATTCAGGGTAATTAAGCAGTTTTTAAAGTTAGAGAATCGAAAATGTTATAAAATTTTAATATTTTATCTTTTGAATGTCTTTAATTACGTCCAGTTTAAATTTTGAAATGATGATTATTTTGCATCATAATAAATATAAATTCCATGTTGATTATAGTTATCAACCACAATATTAATTTTAAATACTTTATAATATAAATTATTCAATTTCATTAAAAATAATTTATGCAAATTATTTTTCGTGGCTATAAAACTCTCTTTAAATAAAACTTTAGGTATCTTGGCTCATGAAAAAGGATAATTAATAAGATTTCAAAACAAATGTTTCATCAACTGCATAAAACAGTATTTTGTTAATGATTAACTCTAAACTCCCCCCTAAAACATAAAATTCATTAAAGAAGTTTCTATGCAATATCATTAATTTTTAATTAAAATTTAACTTCTGGCAAAACATAATAAAAATGATAAAACCACCAATATCAAAAGCATAAAAGACTCATTAGAAATTAAATCTTTTATCTAATTACAACTTCATGCTTACAAAAAGGAATTTACACAGAAAATTATCTTTATGGATTTTATGTATGCAAAGGAAAACAAGACATTCAATTAAATGTTTCGAAGGGAAAGGCAAAGGAAACTAAAAACGTGGAAGATAAAATATTTCAAGTGTTTATTTCTCATAAACAGTTAATTAAACATTTTGAGGAAAACATCTTCTTCTTTATATTTAGCATACTATATAAAATTTTTAACAGTGAATATTTTGTTTCTTATATAATATATTTGAAATAGTAATCCATTAAAAGATGATTCATAATATTTATAGTACATATTAAAATTAATATACTCATTAATAATTAAATTTTATAAAAACCACCACATAAAAATAATCCAGTTCATTCAAATATAAAACAAACTAAACATTGAGGAATGATAGTCCATCAGGAAGCCAAAGCTTCTTGACCAAGAGCTCTGAAGTACGAAGCATATGTCCTGTTGATGGTCTGTCTAACGCAAAACCCCTAGCGTTTATTTTCTAAGCATGCTTGGTACTCAGTTTTATCGACCCACTGAAGGTATGAAAGTCTGAGTCGACCTTGCCTGGTGCGATCAGGACCTGAGCGTTGGAAGTGGACCACTACGTCACTGATCTTCTCATTTAAAAATAGTCTGTTTAAATCAAATAGACTATTAAGTGAATTTAGCAGTATAAGATCCTTAATATATATCTGTGATCAATAACAAAATAAATATTGTTTCTGTAAAATATCTAGATTTTTTTAATTTATGCAATAGTTCAAATTTAGGACAAATTTAATAAAACAGATAAATAACTAAAAAAAATGTTTTTTTTAAATAGTAATACTATAATGTGTGCTTATCACTTTGACCTCAAAAAATTATTGTGCTACGAAAAGCTAAAGAAATTTTTAATAATAGTTATGTGAAAAGCAAAATGTGTCAAATAGAAGAGGAAGGTATCGAACTTATGTGGTTAGAATATTCTCCCTTGTTATGGTATAACATTTGCATGAAGGGAATATCAACTTACGAGTAACCTAACAATATGGTATTTTTCGTCCAAAATGAAAGAGAGTCGCCCTTTCTTTCAATCTGCACCTTTCTACTGTCAATTCAATCAATTTTGGTCGAATGGATAAATTATCAGTAAATTGCAAGCTTTGCAAACCAAATTGCAAATTATTAATCTAAACCCTTAACAGAAAACATTCGTCAAAGGTAAACTTCCTCATTTTCAATGAATTTGTTTTCACATGGTAAATTTGACTCTAAAGCATAATGCTTTAAATTATAATTTTTTACTGTGCATTATACATTACATCTTACAACAATTTTACTACGGATTATACGTTTTATAATTATTCACTGCATGGCAACAAAGCCTATTTTTAAAAACGAAAATATTTCCATTTCATCAATAGGTTTACTAATTCTGCGAAATTAATGAAAGGAATAATGAATGTGAATAAATTAATAATTCATTAAACTTTCCATTAAATGTTAAAGTACCCCTGCTAGTGAGAATATTATTATCCCTTATTATCATAATTTTATTCAAAATGTTCTTCGAACTTTCAATTTTTAATTGTTTACCATTAAAATTTTTCATTGAGACCAAAAAATGTCAAAAAAGAACCATTGACGGCTATTTTACTAGCAAATCAACAAACTAAGCAAAAAGAAGGATATATATTTAAAATGACTTTGTATAAAAATAACGACTAAAAAATTTATATATTTTAAGCGACTATAATATCAGTGAATCTGAGTTCAACAACCTATAAATAGTATAAAGAAACAGAGCGTATACGTTTATCACATTTTTCCCAAAAAAAATCGTATATCGATAACTACATCCGAAACAAATTCTAAAAGTCACGCTACAATTACAGTTTAAATATGGATAAAATAGTTTTTTCTCATATTACAAGCCAGTATAAATTTGATCACTACAGAAATGATTAAATATAGCTTAGTGCATGACTCCAAAAATAGTAAGGCAAATGTTATTTTTAATAAAATTGTCAGACTATTATAGCTGCTAAAGAAATGAAAATGTGGAATGGAATTATGAAAGTGCATTAGCACGAAAGGAAAGGAAACTGGTATTAAATTGGAATAAAACTATCAAATTCAAATAAAATAACAAAGAAAAAATATGAACATTATAAATGGGTAAAATATTTATTAAATTTTAATCAAAATGTCAGAAATACAAAAACTCTACATTTGTAAGAAAACACAAGTATTATAAGAAAACACAGTAATTTTGGAAATGCCATGATATTTTTATAAAATGCATAAATTTCATATGTAAAATCTTTTGTAGTAGAATTTTCCAAACAATAACAGCGAAAAGCTACTAATAAAATAAAATCAAGTAAAATTCTAAAAAACACTAAAATTAAACTTATTTGAATCAGTAGTATTTCTGAATAAATAAATAAAGATATTTGATGTTTAATAGATAGTATTTTTTCACACATACATATAATATTAAAATACTACAAACGAATGAAATAAATATTAATAAATTTAAAATATAATTCATTAATTAAATTCTTCAATATACTTGTAACTTTTTATTTAATTTTATTCTATTAATGTACAAACTTTTATTATTTATCTTACCTAAAATTTTATAAATTATTACACTAACAAAAAAATAATCAAATAAACAAATATTTTCAGAAACAGATATCAGAATAAAACAAATTTATTGAATAATGTTGATAAAATTAACGTTCACAAATAAGATTCTTTGACAGATTGAAAGTAACCAAGAAAATATCTAGAAAAAAAAATCCAGGCATTAAAAGTGACTGGGATAAGCTTTTGTCTATCCAAATGTTATAAAATAATAACAATGCATGGATGCATATTATTGCTTTCACAGTTTATCAGGTAATAAACTTAAAATCCCATACGTAAAATTTTCACAGAAAATAAATATGTGTTATTAAGAAACATAAATCAATTCTAAGTTTTTATAAGTAACTTTACAACAATATATTTATATTACATAAATATTTTATAAAAAATGAATATTTTGGGAAGTGTATAATATAATTTTTTTTATTTTTTTAAATAAATTTTTTCTATCATAAAAAAAATGCTGTGTATGTGGAAATCAGAAACAAAGCTAATTTACATAATATTGAATTTATAACGATATTTGAATAATTCAAAACTGCTTTCAGTATTCATCGTGTTTCCACAGAAAAAAGCAACACAAGTCGCAGAGATTCTTACATCGGAAACCCTTACCGTAACACAAGTGGCTTATGCAAATTTAGTAAGAAATTATCAAAAATAAAGAAAAAACTTCATTCAGTTAGATTTGTTGCAGTCAATCGTCAGTAAAATATGTATAAAATTCTGATTTATGAAAATATCTTTATAAAAAACAAAAAGATCTTTCGTTAAGTAGAAGGCACCAATATCATTGCCACAAAACATTTGGAAATACTGATATTTCATTCAAAAATTTCTAATGATGTATAACTAATTAACATATAAAAGGAAAACCAAACATGAAGATGTCATTAGTAAAACCTTATATGTGTGTTCTATTTAATAGTAAAGACATATGACAACAATACAAAATATGTGTTTGTTCTGTTGCTTTGCTTAATAATATCTTATATTGAGCCTGAAGCCTTCCAAATTTCTTCAAATTTAACGAAAACAATATCTTAGCTGCCCAAAAAGATAAAAATAAAGTTGTAAACGTAAAGAAAGCGTAAAAAATATAGAAATATTTTTATTTCTTTAAAAGGAATATAATTATCTAATGAAATGAATTTCATGTCAATAGCGGAACTTATGATTCAATATGTTTTCGAATTGAATACGCAGTCTGTTTTTCCTTTCTGTTCATTTTCTCCCTTTAGAAGGAGAATTAGACATTAGAATTAAGGTATAGAATTTCTAAAACTCTTTTAAAAATATCTCCTTCATTTATTTAAAAGCTTTAATTTACCGAAGAAAAAAAAACCAAAATCGATTGTTATGATTGTGTTTTAAAATTTGATATAATTTCCTACAATGGCTTTATAACTCATTTGGCATTTTTTCTGAAGAAATATTCCAAATAAATTATATAAACATCTCACAGACAAATGTTACATTTCTTTAAAACTTGCTTCAGTTGTCATGATTTTGAATCCTGCACACTTTAATTTTTAACGAATGTCTTAAATGAAAATCGAAGTCTAGTCACAGTTATAGCTAACAGCTTCAGTTCCAAATTTAATAGGGGATATTTCGTTTGGAAGATATTTTGATATAATATCCCTTTTTTGAATATTCAGTAACTTTCATGTAAAAAAAGACTCCTATAACAATTAACTAACTAATCATGTCTAATAAAGATATCCAACAATAATAAAGAATACGTATTTAAATCTATTCCTCGCAATTGTTCTTCGGATGAATACCTTCATAAACCTTTACGCTATATATAATGCTGCTAAGTAAAATGAGACTAACTTTATGTAGTAGCAATTTAATATGTATCACATAAATCGCTATCCGAGTATTTTTTTTTCATATGTATCATATTTACGTGTTACAAGAGAAAAAACCCGAAATTTACGTGTTACAAGAAAGGAAGAAATTCCCAAGCACCTACCCCCCAGACGTATATGCAGAAAACAGAAGCGTAAAATTCATATAAAATTATTCAATAGAAGCTGAAATCTTAACTGGGAAGACTTTTTATTCTGAAGAGTTCTGTTCTACCATTAGGTCTCAGTAAGTGAATTATTTTACTGAACCTATTATAGTTTGAATTTATTGTTATTCATAATTAATTCATCAAGTTTAGCTTTAAAAAATATTCCAACTTTAAAAATAGTTGTTTATTATTTTTTATTTTATCAAACGATACAATTACTATTTGCCGAAACTCACTATATAAATGAATTTATAAAATCAATGTCAAAATAATTATTTCACATTAACTGCAGAAATTCGAGCTTTAATAAATTTGGATGATCTCAAATTAACTGTGCAGATGTAAACTGAATAAAGTTTTCTTTTAGGTTTTTTGTAAAATATCTTGAATAGGAATTGTTAACATTCAATGGAGTTTAATTAAGACGTGTCTATACACTTTAATTAAGAAATCCTGTTTATTCCGTGGACTATGGCTTTAAAAGCTCAAAATATGTTTAGTGGGCAATTTGTCTTTAACAAATTCATTACGAATATTTATTGGATTTTAAAAGTCTTTGCGTATTCATAATAAACTTCTTCCTTTAATATTAGATTTCATATGCTTCTAATGGATAACACTGAATAAATTCTTTGTGGGATAATAATATTTTTTCATAAGTTATTCTTAATGACCACAAAATAATCCTGTTCTTATTTTCTAAGTAATACAAAACGAAGAGTTTTGTAATCTTGTCACTTGTTAGTCATTTGCTATGCATGGTGTTTCATTAAAACTAAGCTAACAGTTTAGAAGGGATTCAGAACCACAGCAAACATTCTAATCGAAAGTGGTAATCGAATTTACGAACTTTTGATTAGAAGGTCATATTGCTAACATAGTAAGTTACATAGTTTTCTTGTACATCTCATATTAATAGGATAAATTTAGGAACTCCGTGCATTTTTTTATACTTTTATCAATATAAGGTAAATAAATATGCATAAACTCTATCTTAAAATATAATACTGAAAAATAAATATAAGTATTAAATTTTATGCTTTAGTAGTTTACATTAAATAGGTGTGTCAATATCATCTTCCTACAATCGATTGACATAATGATGAACAGTGCGCAATATTTCTTTTATAATTCAAATTAGCAGAGAATATAGTTACCATGGTTACCTAAGGCATTAAAATTATATATTTTGATACACCAATTTTAAAAAATGATTGTAATAATTGAACACATGAAAAAATCTTTAAACGTTAATTTCGAAATAAAATATTTTTTAAGATGATCATTTATCATAAGGAGCGCTTTTAAATTGACACTTACAGATATTTAATCTTTTCATTACATTTCTAGATTATTTTCGTATTTTGCAAAGAATGGTTGTTGTTTCTTTAAAGAGTAATTTTGCGAGAAAAGCTCTTAAATAATCTAATTTTTTCATCTCAAACGCAGTTTTGCAAAAAATGGTCTAGACATTATAAAACACATTAACACAAATATAATATCATTAGAAAATAGTTTAATCTAAAATTCATTTTTCAGAGAACAATTAAAAGTCTTTTACAGTCATCATAAGTTTTTAATTCCCAATTATAAACTATGTTCGTAATCACAAAACTTAACGTGTCTTTAAAACATATAGAGCATATTTTACATGCAATAAAAACATTTCTATAATAAAATCGAAATGCTTATCAAAAATATTAAATAATACTTATGCAAAATTAAAAATAAATACATAAGATAAAAAATTTTGTGGTTGGTTAAGAAATTTTTGATTTCAAAACAGTATATACAAATAAATCATTCTTTAACTCAAAATAAATTGAGAATTAATATATTTGCAGCTGTAAAATAAAAAAAACGATGATACAACACAGTAAATTCCTGATCAATTCACATAGAAAACTATCAAGTTCAGAATGTGTTCATTAAAAAAATATAATGAAAAAATGTTGAAAGAACCTGTTTAAATTAATTGAAATCCTGTAATAAAACACAAGTTTTGCAAAAAAATACATAAGATGAAAAATAATTAACAAATATGTAAGATAACAAGCCAATATATTAACAATTAGGAAGTGGAAAATATTTGTAACTGTAACCATACCTCATTTGATATTAAAGCAAGTTATGTACATGTCAATTTAAATACCACTAGATCTATTTATTAAACTATTATCGATAGTGTGGGATGCATGTCTAATTTGTGTCAGTTTTCTCTGATAAATTTGAACAGATTTGATTGACGATGTCAATAATTGAGTTGGCTTACTTTACTTCAAACTTTCACATTACAGAAATTTAGTTGGTTTGTTTGTCGTTCTACGGTCATTTTGCACACAAAGGGTAAAAAGACTGAAACCTACATTAAAGGCATTTCTCAACGGTTCGTGGATTCAACTCCTACAGCGGTTTGGTATTTCAGGCAGAAGTCATTTTTGTATACCAAGACTAAGTTGATTGGGATACACAGTTTAAAATGTGGATTCCAAAAAATTACTAACATCTACTCACAATCTAGGAATTCTATAACAAACTGTTGAACAAAAAGTCATTTTAACCATTTTTCTGCAAAGTTGACAATATTCGGCGATAGAGATTTTGCTACTAATTTTATACTACTATTATTTTTCGCATTAAGCTGCCAGCTCGGTCGTACTACAGAGCAAAATAGGAACTGATGAAACGATTGCCCCTCTAAATCAACAAGAAACTATAAAAAATTCGAAAACATAAATTTTGACTTTAAATTATTATATCCAAAGATATATTATCTTCTAGTCACACAAATCGTAAACTTAAGAATAGATATAAAGTATCTTGATAATATTTATTAATATAATAAAAAATATAATCAAAATACAATATCTATTTTTCTTCTTTAAATTTATTGATATCACCAAAAACATCCCCGAAAACGATATATATATATATATATATATATATATATATATATATACTGCTTAAAATTAAATGAAAAAAACTTAATATTAAAATCTAAATGTTCGCTAAAAATAATTAAGAAAGCAAATTCTAAAAAAACTTAAAGAAATGTATAAAGTGCTGTAAGTATTTTTATAAATAAAATACGGTAAATATACAGGATTTTATTGCATGGCATAGACTCTTTAGACAACAGTATTCCGTCAGAGACGTAGTTTTATACTTCAATTAAACTTAATTCTTTCAATTAAGTTCCTTCCATAAATTATTATTTAAAACTGGAAAAATTATTTAATAAATCTTGCTTTTGTAATTCTTATTCAACATTGTAACAAGAAATGAGAATATTTTTAAAGAATAGATAAACGAGCATAGAATACGTGAGAAAACGTGTAGACTGCACCAACAACTCACAAAGTCAAAAACAATACAAATTTTATACGAAATAAGGAATTTCAAAAAAGTTTAAAAGACTTTTCCTATAAATCTCCGCTTATTAACGGTAAAACTCCTGCTGTCCGCTGTTGAAAGAACAGAGGACTATGTAGGAAAAAAACAATTCTTTCTAGCGAAAGAAAATTTTTATCGGAAAATTTTCTGCTAACTCTACTTTATTTCGCAAAAGGAAAGAGACGGAGACGGAATTTCAAAAGCTTTGGAGCGTATTATAATAAAATAAAAATAAATAGATATCGCCAGAAAAAAATCAACACAAAAAAGTCAGGATTGTTTTTCAGTCCATTAATGTCCATTTTATCTGGAAAACCGGGAGCTCCGGGAAATATGAGAAGATTCCAGCTAGCAAGCTCCAGGAAAATCCAGTAGGCGAAATTCGAGTGGCTCCCACCGCCTTGTATTCCCGCCAACCCTGAATCACCTAAGCGGAAAATTCAATTTGGCGTAGAATGGAAGGAAAATCCTACGCTGCAATAATTTCATTAAATATTTAAATGTGAATTTCTATCCAGAAAACTGGTAGTAGGCGATGAAATGTAATTAAAGGCGTTTTTAAGCTTTTAAATGGTTGATTATGTTTAGTTTTGTCATAAATTCAGTATAAGCATTGATTTACAAGATGTATTTAGTTGTGCTCATTTTTAAAAGTAAATATAATCAGCCATACCTTTTTAAAAATATAATTCAATTTCGAATGATTATTTTTAAATGATATGCTATTTCATAGTTCAAAGTTGATATTAATATTTTATTATTACATTTAAAATTAGTATTACAATGTCCCATTCACTGATTTTATTTTAATGTACAAATGTTAGCTATGAACTAAAAATTGTGGTTTTAATACACAAAAATATCCATAACTAATATATGAGCATATTATATAAATAATTATTCAAATACATATATCATATGCTATTTAAATGTGTGTGTGTGTTTTTTTTTATTATAAACTGCTTCTACATCAATATATTTTATACACTGATAACAAAGTATTTCAGTAATTAAAAGTATTCAAATTTAAAAATATGACTCTAAAATCAGATGTTAAAATTTGTATTCTTTTATAGGTAATTTCAACATTTTTGTGTTATAAAATATTTACACTTAATTAAATATTTCGTCTTTAAAATACTATTAATCAATATTAAATAAATACGATAATTATATTATTTGGTTTTTACAAACAAAATATTTTCTGCAGAAGAAAAATTATAAAGTGTAACGATGTTTTATTAATAATAATTAAAACAGATTACAAACACTTAAATTTAAAATTATTTTCTAGACTCTAAAATTTAGTTGTAAAAGATTTATATCCTTTTGAAGATAATTCCAGCATCTTTTTGTCTTAAAAAATAAGCTATAATAATAAGAATATTTATGTACGAAAAAAATGGCATCCAATAAGAAAAACTCTGATAGTTAAACTAGAAAACTTTGACGAATAATCTTTCAGTTGATGGAAAATTATATAAAATCAAGTATTGTATAGTAGTGTTGGTGAATAATAAATTCTCTTACTAATCTCTTCAATTAACCAAAACTAGTTTAAAGATGTTTCTTTGCAAAATTTGATGGGAGTAATAAAGCACATTTAGGACCTCTTTCGTTTCATCAAATTAACGTCCCTTTTTCATAAGTGTAAACATGATTCAGATATATAGTTTGATATTTTTATATAGTGATTATATTTAAAAGTTATAGATTTTTAAATTTTAAGCTTTTAAAACTATTATAAGTCATGAATAATTTTGGAAAAGGATATATTTACACTGGAACATTTAATGATATGAAGATCACTAACCAGTGTAAGTCATGCCTAGCAATAAGTTCCTTTGTTAAATTATTTTTTAAATTTCTTATTCTTAAAAAATGTATGCTAACTGAAAAATCAATAAGGAACACTCATTAATTTATAAAAGAAACTGTTGAGTTATTTATAAAGTTCCGCTTGTGGTGCAAATTTTTGGAAATAAAATTTTAAAAGATAATTCTACAGTATATTCATTAGTAATATAAATAAAACGCAATATTATTTTAAATATACACTTATCATATGGAATGTACGAAACTGTTATTGTTATAAATACATTGTTTTATTTAAAGCAGTTTTGTAAAGCTTCTTTACAAGATTTTGGCTAAACATAATCTATCACATGAGAATACAATGATCTGTATAAAAAAGATGAGCAAACCTACATGAATATCAGCAGAGGAAACGGATATTTCATATTTTACAAACTGAGACTATTTATTTAAACATAAAATCGGAAATAACTTACAAAATGGTAAAGCAATCCCACCAATTAATTTCAAAGAACATTATTTGCGATTGAAACAGGAAATGTATATTCCAAAATGAAAGAACTTAGTCTGTTTATATGAACTTAAAATCAGAAATAAGACAAAATATTAGAACGATTCTACCAATTCAGACAAAGAAACATAATTTACAATTTGAATAATCATTGGAAACGAATATTCTATAAATTAAACGAAATTATACAATTTATATAAATTTAAAACCAGAAATAACTTATAAAATGTAATAGAACAATCACACCAACTCAGACAATGGTACATAATTTGCATTTAAATTACATTTCATTTAAACTGTATTATGCAATTTACATTAAATATTAAACATTGTTAAATCATACTATTACAAATAAACAGTCATTTATTAACTCATTTTCAACAAAGTTTTATTTTTTGTAAAAAAGCTAAGACGGGTTTCGTGCGGGGATGAGTCGAAAGGTTTTCCAGTCCAATTCCCCAACTCGCAGAGGCAAACTAAATCCGAAGTCTTCCGATTCACTGATTTAATGAACAAGACGGAGATTCTGTCGTCTTAAAAGTTAGAGAGGGGAGGAACAGAATGTACCATTTTCAATTATCTCGAGATGGTGTTAGTTTCAAGTAAAACGAAAAAAGCCAAATGTTTTTTTGTTCGGAAATTTTCATTGATATTGTTTTACAGGTTCATGATTTTTTTTTACAATCCTTTTGTTTCTTGACTGATTATAACAAAGATGAGTTAGATAATAAAAAAGAGCCATAAAAAATAAATAGTAAATGTAGTTAAAACGTCTTTAAGGATAAAGCTTAATTAAATTTTCAAATATTACGAGGAAATTTTTTTTTCCATGTATGAGATGGTAGATTTTGTTCCTCAAAAATCTAGCGTTATTATGTAAAACCTAAGTGTGTCTCAACAAATGTTTTAAATAATTAAGGTTCCAATTGATCTCAGATGTAATAAATTATTAAACAGTTTTAAAATAAACTTTAGATTACTTAGTTATTTCAAAGTAATTATTTCACATTATTAAGTTCAATTTCGTTAGAAGCTACAGTTAATACGAAATAATCTATAACAGCAAAGAATATAAAC
>JAPDSC010022904.1:102379-122478 GCA_026290005.1 Latrodectus geometricus
AAGCTACAGTTAATACGAAATAATCTATAACAGCAAAGAATATAAACTTTGTGAAATTACAAAGAAAGAAATATGGATAAAAATCTGGAAAATTTTATACAGAAACTGCATACAGCACAGTAGTTAGGTATAGGATAACAACAAAAAAAATTTATTAATTTATTAAAAAATAAAATAAATTATTTTACGGAAATTTCACCAAAACTTTTGAAACTATCAGATTTCATAACAAATAAAAGAGAGTGGCATGAAAAAATCAATTGTACCATGCATTTAAATGAATTCTTTATAAAATAAGTAGAAAGCAATTAATGCATATAACATTAATCTTTCTCATTGCCATATTTTATTTAAAATTAATTTTTAACAACCAGCATTAATGTATATTGCATATTGCATAACACAAGCTGGTTAAATTTAGAATTGCACAGAAATATTAAAAACTATGTTTTAAGGACATTCAGTTATATATATATAGATAAACTAAAGTTAGACTTAATTTAAAATATTCATAATATGAAATTCATAGTCTATTTGATTGGTAAATGTTTCATTATTTTCAAATTCTTATATTCATAATAAAAGTTTTCATGAATATAATAAATTATTAAGTTGTAAAGTTTTTTGTTAAATATACATCAAAACATTTAGCATTTTATTCTTTTATAATCGAAAAACCTCATTTTTTTAATTAGAAAAAACAAATATTACAATTATTGTAAATTTGCAATAGCATACTGACATTGAATAGACTTCAGTTAAAAAAAACTGTGTTACATGTATCCTTGGTAGCTTTTAATTGATTCGAGATTATATTCTTTTATAGAAAGTAACTTAAAGTACGTACAGCAAACTAATAAAAATATTCAAAACAGTTTTAACAATTTCTATACCTACAGTTGTTATCATTACACATCAAAAGAAAAATTCTTGAATGTAAAATGTTGAATGATTCTATTAAAAAACCTAATCCAGACTGATTATTTTTATACTTTTTGCTCTTATAAATAGCTCATTTACACATTTTAGCTTGCTTAAACATTGTCGTAATGAATATGTTAATATTATAATTACAAAATAAAATGTAATCAGTAAAAAATCAAACAGAGATCAATAAGCACCATGATTACACAGAATCATTGAATTTAGATTACTAATTGCTTAGGTCAATTTAATAATTTTTTTTCAATAAATTACATCGTAATTTAAACATCATTCAAATTTCCGTGTTAAATTCTATAGAAAAAAACTAGATTCAATTATTGAAATTTTCATCTATATGAAAATGATATGCATAGGAAAACCTACCAATCAAATTTGGATGAGAATTTCCTAAAAGAAATACGCCTTATGTACAAATAAAGCACTTTCAAATCAAACATGTCCTATTAACATTGCAAATAAGGGAGAGGTAAAGAACAATTCAAATAACTAGAAGAGATTGCTCTAATTTAATACAACCAGAGTCAATGATAAAGAAGGAGAATAAATAGATCTAGTCTCTGTTCTTTATCAAAGACCCCATAATTGGGGAATCGATGGATGACATTGGACAATTTAATTCTGGGAGCATTGTTTAGGAGAACTATTTAGGACATTTCTTCTGATTTCTTATACTGTGACACAAAAACAGTACATAAATTGGCATGAGCCAAAGAGCTGGAAGAGAAATGTGTCCTTATAATACAATATAAACATTGGTATTTTACGGCAAAGGGAAAAAATCATGACCATAAACATTTCAACATCAGAAATTGTCCTAAAGGACAGTTTCAAGAGCAGTTCTGGGGGATAAAATCCAAATCATGTTATAAATTATATTTAACACGTTATCTTTAATAGAAAAGATGCTGTAAACATATATTTGATAAAATAACAGTATTTTTGAACCTGGAAGATAAGTAATTGTTTGATAATGTATTATATTAACATATTGTTTCACCTACATATGTGAAACCGAAGATAACAATACATACATAAAATGTACTCCTATTCCAAGTCAATGCCTACCAGTGAAAAATGTGAATTTAGCTTTGGGGGAAAATTATGATTTTGAAAAACAATGATATCCTCTATTTTTAAAAATATATCCTTAGTTTTGTGGAAAACGTTATTATGAACCTTAAAACAAAGTCTCGCATAATAGATCAGCCAGAAACAAATCAAATCAGGTGTAATACATTTGCAAATGCCCTTTAGTCACAAAATTATTGAATCTTGAGTTTATAACTCTTTCCATTCGCATTCTAATTCATTTTCGATAAGCAGCGTAGTGAGAAAATCGAAAACACATTTGTTGCTGTGAGAAAGAAGGAAGTTTTTTCAAGAATCAAGAAAAAAATAGTAAGTTTCGTAATTTTTAAAACAAATTAAGCTGTAAGAATGTAGAAAGAAAGAGAGAGATCCAATTCCCTAAATGTTTTTCTTCTAACTTCAGTAGTTACGCTTTCATAGTAAAACGAGGTAAGGAATCACGTGCCTACATTCTTGGATTGAACAGTTTCTGAAAGGTGTGCATAGCGGAATAAATAAATTAACATTAATTTCAGTTCAGCATCTTAATAAATTATTCATTTAACCAATGGCATTGTAGCTATATAAACATCAATTTTTGCATTTATTTGTATGCTATTTTTGAAAAATAATATAATTGGAAGTATTGATAAAATGGTAACTTCATAAATATCTCAATATTCCAGTTATCACATACCTACAAACAACTATTATTTTGTTCAATTTATAAATTCACTTCAAGAAAATATATCCCTTTTTTTCATACAAACAATAGTAATTAGATCTTGTTTTAGAGTCATAGACTTTAGAGTCATAGACTGGCATGTTGCCATAGTTGCAATAAGACAATAAATAAAAAAAAAAGTCCAAAAATGTTGAATCAGAATTTGAAATTATTAAACATTCCAACCAACGAGTTGAAACGACAAAACAACATCAAAGTAACGGGACTTGTGACAAGAGTGATTGACTGAACCAATGAAAACGGATTTATCAAAACACGTCAGAAAAGTGACAGGAATTATGCGTAACATATTTGTTGTGAATTTGCTCTTCTGCGTACAGTCAAAATACAAACAAACCAGGCGTCAATCTTTAGTTTGGTCTGTTCAAATATGTAATATCTGTCCCAAGAACATTTTATCACTAATTTTGCTCAAATATTCTAGTGACAAACATAGATATGTAATTAAATGTTTGAACTACTTTGTTGTTGAAACCTTGACTTAGAATCATAAATTATGTAACTAGAACTGGCACAATCGTTTTAATTAAAGCGAATCATTTTAATGCATAATTGTCAAGTGAAAGTAGAGAATTATCTGTGATACATTAGTTTCACCCAATGATAGTGCTGTGAAATGATAGTTAATATTGCTTAATTAGGAAATAACGATAATATAACATTATGGCTAAAATGATATGAATATAGAACAATTAAGTCATATATTACACAAATGGCATTAATGTAATTAAGAAGTGATGTATATCATACTATTTTAATATATAGTAATATTATATATATTTCTTGTATGTTATCACTTAATACTACGAATATTTACAATTCCACAAAATATAATTATTTTATTATTACTGGATATTTGTTGAAGTTCATAGAGTTGTATACAAAAAATGTATAAAATTGTTTAAAATATTTGTCATTTAAGATGTCATTATTTAGTAATTGTTTAAATATGTCTGTATTTTCAATATTAATATAATAACTAATCTCTTTATCTCTTTTGCAGAAATATATCCTAATTGAACTTTATAAATTATTTCATCTATCAAATGATATAATTAATTTATGAATGATATAACTATTTATTTACTATTATATTCGATTAATATAACTATTTTGTGAATGATATACTTATTTGTTACTCCATCATTTAAATAAAATAACTATTTTGATAAACAAAAAACACAAAAACAAAGTATAATATAAAATCTCCTGTTTCATAATATACCTCAATAACATGCAAAGTTAATTTCCTTTGATTTCATAATTATTACATTTGCAAACAAATAGTATTTTTTCTCTTATAACATTTCATAGAACATTACGCTTCTTTTCAGAACAAGTAATCTTAGACATCATTTCTTCTATTGAATTATGTTCCAAACACAAGCTCGTCTTACAGTGTGAGATAAACAACCAGTTTTTTAAATCACTTTTAAAACTTTGAATCGAATATCATTCGTATCTTTTGATACGCAATTTTTATTTAATAATTTTATATCTTTTGTCTATGTAGTACATGCAGCATAATAGCATAAACTTGAATATGATGGTTTATCTAACATTATTCATGTGATAAAATATCTTAAAAATTTTAATCTTAATGCACCACATACTGGTTTCATAAAATTAATTAATTCTTGCTATATATACAATATGGATTCGATGAAATATAGAAAAATGAAAATCGAATACACATTTTTTAATTTTAATATTTATTCAAAATTTGTGATCGCAAAAATAAATATTTTTTATCTTAGGAGGAATAATCATTTTAATTATACTGTTTCCTGCATCATTCTAAATGGAAATAATAATTTCCTATGCATATTTGCATATGGATTCTTAAATACTTTACTTTTGACTACATACGTAAAATTAAAAAAAAATTATTACGAAATATCCGCATTTTATATAGCTTTGGAAATACCTTTTTACAAATATAAGAAAAAAGGAAACTTAAATAAAGATTAATATTATATATAAGAACATTTTTTTATATTCCTTATTCTAAATAGTATAATGTAGATAAATAGTTAAGTCATCTTAAAAAGATAAAGAAATCCATATACCTTAACAGCTATATACTTCATAATTAAAATAGTAAGAAATTATCACATACATGGAAAATGTTACATTTATTTGATTTATTTCTCTCAACTCAACCAGCTTTCCTCGATTAGTGGAAGAGTTTAATAACATTCCAATTACATGAAACGCAGCCATTCTAACACTGCCATGAGCATATTTACCAGAATTCCGACTAGGAATCTAATCTGACCTCAGACGATGCGTGTAATTTCTTGAGGATATATAGTTCAAAGATAACGCAATCCACATTATTCAAGATCCACATATCACTAGGCAATAAGCCCCAAAATTCAACATATTTGCTAAATGGACAATCTGATATCTCAAACACTCATGAGTGGCTCACGCTATTATTCACAGAATAAGGAAATAAGTTAAAAATTGTGCAAGTGACGTAAATTATATGACATAAATATGTACAGCCTACGCAAATTTCTCACTGAATTCAGCTTACTCTTTTTTTTCTAAAAGTCAATTTTAAATCTTAAACCAAAAAGAAAGTATACATTTTGTAATTTATTGTACAACTGAGAGTTAATAAAGCGTAGTTTGAGAAGTGAAATCTTTATACCTCGTAATGATCAGAATAAAGATCAAAGGTCATTTTAATATCCAATAGAATAAACTGCCCTCAAGGAGAACTTTTTCATAGATTGTGGGACGTATTCATATATCACAAGGGAGGAAACTAGGAAAACTCTCAAGAACACATCCCAGCAGAAATGCGTGCAGAAGCGAAACACCTATCTCACATTGTGTCCACAGTGGCTGAAGTCGAACCCATGACCTTTCAATCCAAATAGCGGTATCCTACCACTAATCCATGGTAAAATCTTGAGAAATAACTACTTTTTGTTGCATAATTATATAATTCTAAAATATATATCGGTTAAAAATAGAAAGATATCTTGTTAAACAATTAAATATAGTAATAATTTAAAATTGTGTTTTACCCAAATTTATATTTCATATAAATTTGGATAAAAGATTAATTGTAATCAATAACTGCTATCATGATTTTGGCAATAAAATAATCAGAAATTAACCTTGTTTTATTACTTTCCTATAGTATCTGTGACAAGTCTTCATTACAATAAAATGAGATGAACTAAAATTTTTCTAAAATTGTCACCAAATTCTAAACCATAACGAGTTTATCGTTATAAATAATACAAGTATTTTAATCTTATAAAATTTATTTAAACGGGATTCAAAAAAGAATATTTGAGTGAATTTTTATTGTTAATATTTTTTACGTACAATTTTTGCGATGAAAACCAAACAAATTTATATATAAATAATAGGATAAAACTTCACTGAAATTGTCAATCAATTTCATTTTGTGATAAAAACACAAGATAATAACTTTTAAACTTTAATTAAGTTCTGTAGCAGAAAAATAATGCAAGTTGTTTTAGAAATAATTTAATAATTCAGATGATCAAATTAATATTTTCCTTAGCAACAAATAATTAAGTATAATTTACTAACATATTCAGTTTGCTTAAATTTATGCCTAAATAATTATTAAAATTTATTATTTCTCAATTAAACAGTAACAAATATGAATCCTAATGCATTTTATTCATATTTTAAATGTATTTCAAAAATAAATTCTGATCAAAATTTTAAATAGTTTTCGATGCTTAATTTATCATCAATAATTCTTATAAATGTGAATTTTTAAAAAAGTAAAGTGAACATGAGATGAACGACTGAACTCGATAAATGAGAATAATAGATTTAAAAGAACTCAAAAATTTGTAAATTTTATCAACTCAAAAAAAATTAATTTATAAAAATTACTAATTATATAAATTATTTCTTTTACATAAAAATATTGTATAAAAAACTAACTTATAATCAATTCATTGGGTCTTTCCCTAAAAAAACTAACTTTGACATTTTATACTATTTGAAATACTAAATTGTTTCGATTTTTAGAACTCTTAAAGGATTTAAGACATATATTTAAAAGTGCAATTTCTCAAAGTAATGACTGTTTTTCCTATGAAGAAATTTTCCCAAAATATAAACATTTAAACCATGGAAAACCATTTTCTAAAGCCCTAATCTCAGATTTTTTTTTCTACTGTAAGAAAGATTTAAAAGGAAAGGAAGGCACAAATATGACACTTATAAAAAAAATGTGACTCTTTATAAATGGAAGTCATCTTTGCTGCAAGAAAAAATTTTCATCAAAAAATAAGTCTAAAAAATGTGTTTCCCGTATCCCCTTATTTCTCAATTTTCAAGGAAATTTTAAAGAAAAATACTTTCGGTTTTTTTCCCCCCATCACACAGCAGTCAAGAAACCGGATTATATTCGGTACGTCAGTTTCCTTCGCAGATTTTCATTGTTTATAAAAACGAACCAAAAAATGCGGATAAAGGTTAAAAGAAAAAATATGGTTAAAAGTTTCTCCGGTTTTCCCAGATACACAAAAAGGGCGGATTGAAGGATTACAACGAAGGTAAACAAACAAAATAAAATACAATTTCACCTTGACAGTTTTTGTTGAGCTTCATTAAAGAAACTTAACTGTTCAATCCGCTTTTTAACTTTTCATATTTCTTTTCAAATAATTAGAAATTTTCAGGCAAACAAGACAAAAAATATTGCAATTATTATATTTTATACAGTTTCAAAATATTACAATTGTTTTGATTAGTAGAATACAGTTCCTTTAAAAAAATAGTTATCAGATTCTCTGCTTTAATACAAAATAATGCCTCATAATTCACTTGTGTTAAGAATTTTATTAAATTAAAGTATTTTAATAGAAAGCAGAGGCTTTATAAGTAAATAAATACATTATAAGTACATTTTTTTACAATATCTGTGAGCTCAAATTTTTTTTTATTCAAAATGTGAATATATCATTATATATTTCAAACAGAAATCCAGGTTAAAATTACTTGTGCTAAAATCTCCTTTTTCAGAAAGTACATTTTGCGTATAAATATAAAAATTTTTATAGTTTATTTTAAACTAAAAAATGATAATCGCTGAAGGATTAGATCTGATTTAACCCAAAATTAATCGTATAAAAATAATAAAAATGTACCATAATGTTTCAAAGTTATCGAAACAGTATAAAAAAAATCTAAATATCACACAAATAGAAGAAATAACGGTTCAATTTTTGGGCTCGAATAACAGATGACGCTCGTTGTATTTTAAGACTTTTCAAGAAGTCAAATTTTTGTTTTAAATTGTTTTCGAAAACATTTAAGCCCATTCAATTCAACTTAAAGGAGAAAAAACAAATTTGGTTGGTACTTTTAAAAATCGAAGTCCAATCAAAATACCAATTTAGTATTATAAAAAAAAAATGATTAAATTTGGAAAAGTTAAACTTGCTTTTATTCTCAGAAATCTAAAGTAGGCAAAAAAAGATATGAAATTTCAGACTAATTTGAAAATTCTATGGAGAAAAAAATGGAAGAAAGAAAAGAATTTATCTCGTAAAAGCAAATTGCATATATTTCTGAGTTACAATCTGAGAAAAATAATTTAAGCAGAAATGATAGCGATGTATTTTTTGCATTTAAACTAAATTCCAGTTTTTCATATCAAAGTTCAAAATATTTTATAAACTTAAGGGCTAATTAATGTGAAATATCTTTGTGTTTTGCAAAAATATACACATCGAATAGGTAGCAAATAAGATAAAATAAATTGTATATTATGAAACTTTACAAGAGTTAAAATCTGTAATGTCAGGAAATATTGGTTACAAGTAAACATGCGTTTACTTGCGTACGTGTAGTGTGTATGTTAATTACATATGCGTCTGTTCTTCAGTCATTTGCGTATGTTAACTGTATAATTTCAGGCTTTCCATTAAATATAAAAGCTTTCATATGCAAAAACTAAAATTTAATTGGAATCACTCTTTTATTCTAATATTTATCATTAATATCTATCAAGTATGTATCACTGATGTCCAATGTCTAATCAATATAGGGAAGTATGTCTGTCGAAACGCCGTTGTTACAGAATCAGCTTAAAAATCAGTGAAAATCGGAAATGGAATCTAAATACAAAGTAGAACTGTAAGACCGTCCACATTCGCTATGGATAACAAGTTATCTATAGCGAATATATTGTGATGGCATCAAAGTGCGAGTTACTCGAGCCTTACAGTCTTGATCTAACACCATGCAATTTTGCAAATGTTGGTATTATAAAAATGTCTATGAAATATAAATGGTTCCTAAGGAAAGAACTGGATCAGGCATTTTTGCAAATCTTCGTACAGAGAAAAAGAAGTTTTAAGAAACGGTTACATTCAATTGATAATGTACAATAAAGACTGGGATGATCATCTAAATACTCAAGTAGTTTTGTAAATACTTAAGTAATTTCAACCAATTGATAATGTACAATAAAGAATGGGATGATCACCTAAATACTCAAGTAATTTTGTAAATACTCAAGTAATTTCCTTCAATTGATAATGTACAATAAAGATGGGATGATCGCCAAAATACTCAAGTAATTTTGTAAATACTCAAGTAATTTCATTCAATTGATAATGTACAATAAAGAATGGGATGATCACCTAAATACTCAAGTAATTTCTTTCAAATGATAATGTACAATAAAAAATGAGATGATCACCTAAATACTCAAGTAATTTTGTAGTCCGAATTTGGTATGCCAATCAAAGATTGGCAAACCATTGATTGACTATACATCTTCGTACGATAACTTTTTACCACTCCTTAAATCTTGCCCTAAATTAAAATAATTTTTTGGCTATTAAATTATTTATTTTTACTTTATTTTTTTTAGTTTAGATTAATAATAAATATATATATACATATATAACCGTAACTCAACACATTTTTTGATTTGTTACAATTTAATACAAAATATCACAAATTTGTTTGAAACTTTAAACTTTCGATAATGAAACGTGAAGAGCATACTCCAAGTGGGTAAGTATCTACCTTTTCGTGGAAATCGAAGCAAGTCATTAAATATAACTTTTCCTTACCGTGAAAATAAATTTACAACCTTTGACTTTTAAAGTTCAACCTATATATATATATAGATAGATGGATTGCAGTATTTATCATGGAGTGAGTCTCACCATGATAAATAATGCTCCGCTGCAACTATAATTTCTGCTAACTTTAAAGAAGATATGATCAAGAAAATAAATTACTGATGATTTAAACTACTGTAATAATTAATCTTTCTTTCTTCAACGAAAAAGAAAAATGTTAAAAATTTAGTTAATATAACAATCATTTCATTTTAACAGATGTATACATGCAACTGTGAATAACATCGAAAAAATTAAGGAAAATTATTTTTGTCCTAGCTTATGTGCTCTATATTGTTTGTTTTCTGGTAAAAGGTTTATTATGAAATATATATTATCAGACTATGCAAATTTTGCTGCTTCATTATTCAATAAAAGAACAAGATAAATTTTTTAGTGAATCATCAAACATAAAAAATAACCCCAAATTATTTTAGGAAAATCATTAGTAGTTCAAAAAAATGAACTAAGAAAATTTCAACGATAAACCTATTATATTGTTTAGTTTTACTCTAAACGTCACCTTTTTGATTTTGAGTTTATCTGTATGTAATGCACAAAATAAGTTTTAGACTAACTTTATATATTTAATTATACTTCTCACCAGTTGGAAAACATAGGTTAAATTTTGAAAAGATTTAAACTTTGAAATTGCTCAAATACCCTCCTTTGTGAAAACTTTTCTTCATAACAAGAGTTAGATCACATAATTTAAGGTTTTAATTTACAACTTATTCACTATTTTTCTTAATAAAGCAGTAATGTCATTTTAATGAGAACTAAGATATATATATATATATATATATATATATATATATAAAACATTTGAAATTCTTTATTATTTACGCAAATAAAAAAAAAGATTATTTGCGATAAATATGCACCATTTTTGCAATAAATATGCACTTCAATTTTTAACTAAAATCATATTTTGGAAGATATGTTTTTATAGTTCTGTTATTAATGTTACAATTTTTATTTTTTGTAAATACATTTTATATACAAAATTTATGACTACAATATTTGTTAGAATGACATTTAACATTTTTATTAACGTATTTTCACTCAAGTGTTCTGTAAATTATATAACATTTTACTCCTTAATATTTGTGAAACCAATTTTATCATATATATAAAAAATTATGATTTCCAATTGTTATAAAATGTCAATTTTACATTTGATAGAGTCTGGAAAATCATTAAGATCATACAATATTTCTAGAATAGTAAAATTTTCCTCTTGATCTGCTCTACCTTTCAAGGATCACTGAATACTGTTCCATTCATTTCAGCAGCATCATTGGCATTAAAAAAACATCAAATATCGTTACATTTTAATCTAAATTGTATGTTCCATAAAAAATTAACATTTCATTCTTAAGATGTTAAGCATTTTCCATACTAAAGGGCATTTTAAGAACGGTTTTTTAAAAAGTAAAATTATTTGCAGCAGTTCCAAGTTTACCCTCAATCAATATATTTTAAGGCATTATTTAGTACAAAGAATACATGAAAATTAGAATAAATTCATCTCCTATTTCTTTTGCAATACAAACATCGGAAATTTTCTTTAAATTAAGGGTATATATACGCTATTATATATATATTTCTGCATTCCAATTAAGAATGTTAACCAATGGTTATAATACAAATATTACATAGTCATAAGTTGAGAGACACTGTTAAGCACACAGACCGAAATGTAAATTAAAAAAATAATTTTCATATGAGAAATACTAAACGAAGTAATTCAATGAGAAATTATTTAAAAAATATAATTTAACTTAACTTTCAAAGTATTATTTTGATATGTAATTAATTAAAAGATTGTTGATCATTGAACTTTTCAATAAAATCTGTAATTTAAAAATCAAAATCTATAAACCTAATAAGTAAACCTACTGTTAACATCAGGAATAATTTTTTATCTTTAGACATGAAAAAATAATAAATTAAACCCATTATAAAAATGTCTAAAAATAATAGATTAAATCTATTAATTAAAACATTCCTCTTAATTACATAATAGCCTTTCTATTTTGAATTGATTTAATTAAGGTGATTTAAAAGCTTTCTCTAGTTCTCTTAGAATCCCTTATCAACCAATCAGAAAAGCAAGAAGGAAAAAAATATATAACAAACAAGTTAGGGCTAATTGTAACAAATATCTTCCAAAGGATGCTCCTTCACTTGCACATAAAACAAAGCCAAGTTAACTTAAATTAAATTACTGGACAAATAATATTAAATATGCAGACAATTGCCTTTACCAACGAAAGTTTTCTTAAATATAAAAAGAATCGTTTTTATATCCATTCTTCAAAGCTTTAAGTAAGAGCTCAGAAAAATTATAATTAATATTCTGCATCATCTATATTTCCATTTTAACTGCATTTATCATAATTATTAAATGAATGTAAAATTAATTTCCTTATAAAAAATATTTTCCAACTTTTATTTTAATATATATATATATATAGCACATTTGTAAACTAGTAAAAAATTTCTTTATTTATTCAAGCATGATAACAAGAGAATTATAAATAGCAAAAATAAAGTAAACTTCTGCAAAAAAGAGTTCTTAATGTCCTCATATGTCAAGATGAAGATAAATTAAATATTATACTCAATGATTTCAATAACATTTTCAAAAGCCCAGTAGTTTACTTTTCTTTAAGAAATATTAAAAGATTAAGTAGTTTCGATATCAATAAAATACTTTTTATTTCTAAATTATTTATCTTAATAACTTAAAAAAAATTATATATTTAAAATCTAAAATATTCCAAACAATTGAAAAGAGTTAATATCATTTGAAAGAAATTCGCTTCATGTATTTGCTTTCAAATTAACTTCAGTTAGTCAGTGTTATTTTGTATCATGATTTGATTTTAAAGTTTATTTCCGCATCTTATGATAATTTATCTTTTGAATGATGTAAGTTATTGTGTACAGGAGTTATTAGGGATATTTTTTGTACATCGTATTTAATAGTATTATGCATACATCAAAAAATAATATAACAAAAATATGGGGATTCTTGTATTTATAATAAAACCAATGTTAATAAATACACAGAAGTAACCCAAATTATTTTAAATTTAAAAATAATTTCCTAAAGTTAATAAGAACTAAGTAATTATTATTAATTTTCGAGTCCACAAATATGTGAAAAAAGAACAACTTTAATATTTTTTAAACTTAAAAAAACAATTTAAATCATTTTGAATAATTATGAATTTTTTATGCAATAAATTATTAGAAATTTCATTTATAAAGTATCGTGTCTGAATAAAGAAGGATTCTCGGATAATTTATAAAAATTATTTTATTTAAATATTATCTCTAATTTATCTTTTCTACAAAAGGCTAGCTTCATTCGCTCAATCTCACATCAAAACTATAACTTATATTCTTTTTTTCATTCTAATTTTCATTTTGTTTCCAAATAGAATTTTTATATTAATTTATGGTTGTTTGGAAATATAAGATTCAACTTTTTTTATTTTAAAATTACAATGGTTGCAATAGCAAGTCACAAAAACGATACAAAAAACATAAATATTGTACGACTGATTTGATTTATATAACGTAAATCTAATACCTTTTTATAATATTAATGCATACTAATGAAAGCAACGGTTTAATGAATAAAAAAAGACTTTCCCTTTGATCTTATATTAATATGTGTGGATAAGTAATGGGAAACATAATGACATTTTGGAGGGCTAAATGCAATTCAATCGATTTAGAAAATCTTCAGATCGTTAATCGATTGAAAAACATACTTTAGCGGATACCAACGAGAGAGAAAAAATCATTCGCAATCATCATTAATCATTTCGGGAATTTTATAAATCTCTCAGTTAAGGCTAATATTTGGCAAAGGGCTGCTGGATGTGAGCGTGTGTTTTGCCGCAACAACCCCAAAAATCGATTATTCATTACTTAAGACATTAAATGTAAGTTAAGTTAGACAATATTATCATTACTTAAGACATTAAATGTAAGTTAAGTTAGACGTATAATGTCATAATCCTTTTATAACCGCTAACTGTTCTGTGTATGAATGTAATTTCTGTTTCATAATATCTTGTTTCTTAAATAAATAACACAATATGATATTTTATATAAATCAAACATGAGTTTGTAATTTATACTCGTATCAAACATAAATTTAGTAACATTTTTTGCAGATATCCAACTACTTATAGCGCTTTACTTAAATCCCATTAATCAACCACTGAAATTAAATTACGAATTTCACAAACAAGACGTGGTTTTAAGAGTTACAAATTGATGTTTACTTAGAAAATAGATCCATTGCACATAGTGATAAGATTATATTCTGCAGGAAAGCAAAATAACTTCTTATAATGTTTTAATAGTATTGAAATTTAAATAAACCAAAATCATGCAGTATTATTTCACAATACTTACAATATTAAAAATAGCATAGTTAAGTTTATTTTCTTAAAGAACAAGAATATTATAAGTTTTTAATTATTTTTCTTACATTATGATAAACCAATTTAAAAATTGCTGCACTTTTAAATTCATATATTCTTTTCTTAAACTGTAAAATTACAAAGAAGATTTATTTAAGGCGTTTTCTCCCACAACCAAGATTACTTTAAATAACATGAAAGTAAAGCATTCATAACTAATATTAAATACATCTACCCAATCCTTATAACTTTATAATTCGCAGATTTTTACAATTACTTCAAATTCAAATGCAATTTTCTAATTTAAAATGCTTACTTTAAGTTATGACTGTTTTGAATTCTTGCGTCTCATTGCGAACTGAAGAGAACAATGATCATAAATTATTTCCTTAGCACCAAAGAAATAAAAAAGATTTCTATTTTAAATATATTGTGCATGATTGTACTTCTAGAACAGTATCAAAATCTATTCTGCAAGTAACAATGTCGCATAAGATATATAATAAACATGCATTACAAAGTAAAGTGTTTCAATGCTTTGATTCTTTTAGGTAACCAATAAAACAAAGTATATTTCAAAGTATAAAATATATTTCTGAGATTAAAATTTATATACATACACATCATATTGACTGTTTTCTGTAGAAATTCATCATATTATTTGTACTTATTGCAAATATGATGAATGAAATAATATGATGAATTAATAATAGAAATAATTATTGATAGCTATTTCTTGTATAAATTTTCACTTATTTGGTAACTATTTTCAAAATATAAAACATTTAATTTAAAAATTATAAAAAAATAAAAATTAGTTACATATTGAAGCAGATATTTTATAAATATATATACCTGTTTTTACATCATACTTTAAAAATATTTATTTTATTTCAGACGAAATTGCCTTAAATAAAATATTCTTAAAATTATGATGAAGACAAAAATAATATTTTTATCTTAAATAAAAAATAACAGTTCAAAATTATTTATTTCTCGATTTTTTATTTTCGATTTTTTACTGTTCTTATTCATCAATAAATCTCTCTATTCATATTTCATTTAAGTCCCTCAGGTCATACTTCGTTTCAATCCATCAGTTTTCAGTTCATATTTCTCTAAGTTCAAATTTCTTTCAGTTCATCTGAATCTCTTTATATTTCATTTTAATTTCCACAATTTATCTTTTTATTTACTTCTTATACACAACACCTAAAAGAGATATTAGTTGAGATGGACAACGCATGCAAAAACATGTAGGTTTAACTGCCAATATGAAAAATAGCAAGTTTTGGAAAGTGAATGCATTAAGATAAAACTCTTTAAGCTAAAATAGTATATTTAGAGATAAAATAGTACACTTAACAAGGAAAGCGATTAATAAGACGAAAAATTGAGAGCCAAAACATTTTATGCATAAGAACGATTTTAAATTCGTAAGAATAAGAACAGTTATTGAAACTACAAGATTCTATCACTAGAGGTAACTAACAGCAAAAAATCTCAGAATGAAAGCGAACTTTAATTTATAAACTTAAAAATATAATATACAAAATTCAAATGGAATCTGACATTTTCTTAATTAAATAAAAAGACAATTCAATACCATTTTTCCAAGTCAGATATTAAAATAGCAAATTCAATTGTAATAAAAATACAATCTATAAACTACATATTAAAAAAAGTAACAATTAAATATAAACACTAATATAATATAACATGCTTAAGTAAAGTGTGTTTTTATATAGCACTATATTAAATCCATAATATTTGTTATTTTAACATGTATGATAATTTCAATCGAATTATATACCGGTGTGTAACACATTAATATGGAAATTATAAGTTTATTTGATAATGTTGAGCACTTTTTTTCAAATTTTAAAGACATTTTTAGTTTGTGCACTAACGTAAGCCTGAAACTTCTATGTGCTATTATTGTGTTTCGTAAACTATTAAAATTCTATTTGGCATAAAGCAAACAATTTACTTCAGCTTGACATCTATTTTAGATATCGGGCAAAAACAATGAATTTTGTGATACAATTGATAACATGCAATGAATATAGAATATCTTTATGTACAACATTTTTCAATTAAAATAATCTTATCAATATGAACATAGAAGTCAAAATAATGTGAAATCAAGCATTGATAAATTACTCTAATTTTAAAACTTATATTATATTTTCTTTTATTTGTTTCAGATTCTCCACCCAAAAGCCAAAATGAAAGGCGGTGTAAAATATAATATCCATTTGGACCCGCAAACAATGCTTGTGCACCGCTCTACTGGACTCTGCGGAGGTAATTTGATCCGTACTTGTTATTAATCATCTTTACATTGTATACTCAGGAACATTGAAAATAGCGCACCCAGATGAGATTGAAAGGAAATTTAATACACATAATGTTATAGAAGTAAGATTCACTTGATCCCCAAAAATCAAGACAATTAAACAAATACAGTGCAACCACAATAGTGCGTCGAACAGCCACCTCTGAAATATATACCGTCCCATGGTCTGGCATCGAGTTGATTAGACGTCTGATATTGTCCTGAGACAGATAAGACCACAAATCTTGAACAGCCACCCCCAAATCATGTACACAGCGACATAGCGGCATCTAACGTTTCAGCTGGTTTCAAGCATAATCTGTCGAGGACAAATTCGAGGAACGGGAGTCGAAGCTCGAGAATCTGAACATGACGTAGGAAGTTTTAAGAAACTAGAGCTGTATGAGGATGAGCATTATTTTGCTGCAATATATAACAAATAGAACGGACCGGTTATTATAGTCTGTAGCCAGCCAGACCCAAAATTATTTTTGTGGGAACTGTGTCGATTGAGTGTCAATCACCAGGGCACCTCCACATCTGTACGCGGTAATCATTTGTCCCAAAAACTAATCGGGATTCCTCACTAAATACTAAACTTTGCCAATCTATGGCACTTCACATCGCTCGAGCTTGGCACCACAATAGACGGAGTTGCTGATGTCGCAGTATTAAAGGCAATATACGAAACGGGAGCGTGAATCGCAGATTCAATTCCGCAAGACGTGTGGAAATAGTTTGTGGAATAACTGGTACCCTACATCTGCGTGTATCGTGGAACGAGTCACTAGGAATCCACGAATACTTGCTGGATCCTTCAATCCTCTCGCTTCCTCATCTTCATGGTCAGCCATGACCCGTTACGCCGCACGTGGGTACCGTATCGTGTCCACTGCTTCCAAGATATTTTGAACGGCACACTTCAAACGATCGAACTGGCGAGCAATACGGCGCATAGACCAGCCTGTGGTTTTTCAAGCCGATGTTGAGACACCTTCTCAAATTCGCTTAACTGTGCGAAATGTAGTCTCACAAGTCTCCCTGACATTTATCGCTTGCTAAAGTCCTTAGAGTTAATATGTTATCGTCACGTTTCTGAATCTTCTACTCTGCGCCGGTTTATATAGGCCCCATTTTTTTATTGGAAAACACTGTCGTGTGTGTTTATGTGCATTAACCCCAAACTTGGATCATTTGCATATCGCATCTCATTGTATTTATTTTCAATGTATCGTGCTTGATACTTTCTTCCTTCTTGGGAGTTATTTTAATGTTCCTGAGAATATTTTAAGTATGATCAATTTATATTCACAAATAATAACATGTGTATACTATATCAAATATTATAACCGGTATGCGAATGTTATTTATGATGTTGGCTATTTATTGGCTTCATGCACAGTTATTTATAAGTGAATAACAATTGGTAACAAAATCTATAACTAACGACACTTACATTATTTCGATTCCGTTTTATGAATATTAACCAGGGCAGTTCATGACAAAGTAACTAAAAAGATGTAAGTTACTTATTAAATAATAATAACAGCATAAAGACTAAAATGTATAAACTTTTTCTTAAACTTGGATGTAATAATAATTATTCTTGGTGAAATTGAAGATCAGGTGTTCTAATTTGGGCAGACTGCCAGAAACTTTTGGCTCAAAAATCAACTCAATGTCCTCCAATCAATTAAATGTCAGTTTTAGATTAAATATTTATAACTTTGTTCGGATAAAAAAGAAAACTGTCAAGTGTTCTGTTCGTGAGAAATAATAAGTAGCATAAGTTTAAAGTAGAATTTTTATGCTACATTTATTTTTGAAAGGAAAAAGCAGACTCTAGATGTAGCAAAAGAAGATAAAATGTTGAAGGGAATTTCTAAGTCTTGGAAATTTTGAAAACTCTCTGAGAAAATAATCAGAAATTTACTAAAAAGCTATTTCATATATGTTTTCTTTCTATATAATTCAGTTAGTAGTGGGCATTTTAATATACAGATTCACTTTCAAAAACATCTTTAGCTTTATTGTCTAGAAAATTAAGCTTAGAATTAATTTATAGCTAGAAAATAAGGTAATGCATGCATTTTATAATACGAGATTATGAACCAAAAATAGTTACTACTGATTTTCAGGATTTAATGAAGAAAATAAAAACTAACTAATTTTTCTCACAAGAGTAATGAAACAGTTCCTTTCATATTAAATCAAACAAGAGAATTAATTTGTTATTGGAAAGCTAGAATTTTTATGGCAATCTCAATGAAATTCATTATAAATGTCAAAAATTTTGAAAATCAAGAATTCATGAATGGTAAATTTAAATCAGGCTTAAAGGAATGGAGAAGTGTTTCGTGTAATTCAAAGCATGCATTTAATCATACGTTCAGGATGTTTTCTTTTTAAATAAAGTTCACAATTAAAATAAATTATTATTTATGAATGTATATGTTCGTATTGAATACAAAAAAAAATGAGTAACTATTTAGAAAATATAAAATAAATGAAAAGTTATTAACGCCAAGAATCTTTTTCTTACAAAGCTTTTTAATCACATGTCGTTTTTATAAGTCATCTTACTAATAGTTAATTAATATAATATTATGTCGTTTTTGTTGTTTCTGATGACACTTGGCAGCGCCAAGCACGACCTTGAGAGACTAGGTGAATTAAGTCAGAGAGAGAGAGCGTCTTCCGTTTTTTGAATAAAACACCCTTAAACGAAGGTGCAAGTACGACTTTTGGCTCATAGATGGCAGCACCATCTGAATCTTCCAATTTAGAGATTAAAACCAGAGAAGATCCAAAGCCATAATATTACTAAAATTCTAATATGTATACGAATACTATTATATAAATATTTCAATTGAAATTTATCTATTGATTATTTTATACATAAATAATTTAGTATATTTATATTAATATAAATAATTGAGAATGTAATGACTGTGGTTATTTAATTCACAATTATTATAAATAATTATCAATTAAATAACCATAAATCGTTCTGAAATGATCAAAAATGTTTTTTTTTTTTTTTTTTTTGTATTAAAAGCGATAGAATGTCTCTAAAATTTCTAAACTAAACATATTTCTAATCATAATGAAATATTTTCTCATAACATACGAAATCATATCATACATAAGAATGAAATTAATTTAAAAGCAATTGCGTTTTAAATACATAGAGGCAGCTATAGAGGTGATCTAAGCAACCTCCGTAAGTTTCACACCAATTTAACAGAATAGAAGATAAATCAAAAATTATTTTCTTTATAAATAAAATTCAAAAGACTCCAGAGATTCGCCAGAACAGCGGTCTCCACTGTATTCTTCTACTGTACAACTTTCAACTTATTTTCATCTATTGTTACAATTTTCAACTCCACACATGAACAGAAAACTGC
>JAPDSC010022904.1:122878-143243 GCA_026290005.1 Latrodectus geometricus
ATGAAAATGTACCAATTTATATTAAAGCCATTATTTTTAAATAATATTTTTTTATTTCCTGAAATAAAATAATATGATTTGATGTTAATATAAAGGATTTGTTAGTTAACTAGTTAATAATAAATTAGTTAACTGTTTTGAAAATTTATAAAAACTCTAACCATGTAAATAGTTTTATTTATAAATGTAACTATTATAATGTTTGAGAGATTACATAAAATTCTTATTTACGTATGCTTAAAATGTTTTCATTTCATTTACAAATCAAGTAAATTAAAATCTCAAGAAAAAAGAAACAGCTTTAAAAACTGATTTCAAATACTCTCTTTATTCCTTTTTATGATTTTATAAACAATATTTGAAAAATTATAAGACATCTTTTTTACATATTTTGATTAAAATTTTCTTTAACATGATATAATAAAATTTTGCATTTTTAATTTTTACTAAGTGTTTCTTATTTATTTTTTTGATAATTTTTTATTAATTAATTAATTTAAATACAAATATAGGTAATCAAACAATAGATTTGTATAAAATAAATTTAAAAATAGTATATTGATGTTAGTTTATTAGAGTTAGTTTCACAAAAAATACAATCAAGCAATAAATAAAATTCAAGATATATTTGAGAATTTAATTCTAGTTTTTAAATGAATTGATTCATATTAAATCAGACTGACAGTGAATAATAGGTAATTTTATAATATGCAATTAATCAGATATAAAACAGCTGTTTCTATTGATGGTTAATAAATAATAGTTAAGTTGCAGACACAACACGTATCGTATCGCGCTTCAAAATAGTGAGCGAAATAAAGCTAACTGAATATGTATTATCTTTATTTAAAATATTATATTTAATCCACTAAAATATTTTAAAAATTATTTCCATTTAAGCCTCGTATGTCTATATATCTGACGCACAAAATCTGCACGTTTATATCGAAAAATATAAAGTTATATAGATTCTTTTGATTACTTATCATGAATACAATATCATGAGAATAATATAAAATAGAGACATTTAATTGATCAAATTAAATAATAACAAATATTTCAAAAATTATATGTAAGAAAAATATAGATTTATATAAACGTTACATTATGTTTTAAAACACTTATTAAACATAAAGTTCATTATTCATATAAATAAGCTTCAGAAATACTATTTATAAATAAATATTGGCGTGTTATATATTAGATTGGGGAGAAAATAATCTTTTTTCTTTTTTTTTTTTTTTTTTTTTTGAGAAAGTTGTAGTGTTTTATATCTTATAAAGTATTGTTTAATCAAATTCTGATTCATACTAGTGGAAAAGGTGATAGTTCGTACAAAAAGTTTTTGCTATTTTTTATTTGGTTATTTCATTTATAATTTGAAGAGTGTTAAAATTGGAATTCAACAAAGAGAAAATTCGGTATCTTTTTCAGTTTTTCTTTGATAAAAATAAAAATACAAGCTACCCGATGGAAATTGTGAATGCCCGATTGATGCTGTGACAGCCAGAGTAATTTGGGTATCGTCAATTCAATTCAGGTATTTTTGATATTGAAGATTCATCTCGCACGGGTGAATCATCGTCGAAATTGTCAATAAAATATCAAAAATTATCAAAGCTGACCACTTGTTAACAGTCATAGCATCACCCAGAACCTAAGATTGACCTTAAAGTAATTTTAAATCTTTTATGCAAAGCAAATCCCAAACATGTTACATAACGTTCACATAAAAATAATGGATTTCTTTCTCTCCAACCTAATGTATTTCTCATTAAGACATCTAAGCCTTTCAGTCTGAAATTTTACTTCAAGTATGATCTTTATTGCAAAAATCAAAATATTTTAAAAAGAATGAAATATACTGCATTCTATTTAATAAAACTCGGAATAATTCTAAGAAAACATAAAAATTTCTTAGTTATATATCATTTTAAACTATATCTTCTCGCACCGTATATTAAACTTTTAATTCTTTCTTCACAGTAAGTTCAAACACTTCTTCCGCAAGAAAATTGCAGCCATCTATTGCATGCCGCATTTTCTCAGTGAACTTTTGAAGACAGAGCTTGTATCTAAATATTAGTACTCGTCACGCCTCACTGCATGTTTTCGTGTCTAATACTAATACTTCTAACACACGAAAGAATATTTAAAATATTTTGCTGCAAATTTTTACTAAAAGAGAGTTGGTTTACAAAGAAGGAATCCTTCTCTAACGTTATTATTTTTAATGAATATTGTTTTCACTTTGTAAGGGCAAGAAATTAGCAAGGAAATATTTTAGAGAAAGAGAGACATTTAATAACAACTCATTTTTCTACAAAATATACAAAATAATAAAATTAAAATAAAGCTTATGCAATATTCAGCAAACAACAGCAGAGCTGCAAGCCGAATGGTTAGAACTCTTGCTTTTGTTTGAACAGTTTGTGGGTTTGAATCCCATCTGAGGCTTGGATTTTTGTGGTATTCGGAATCCACTTTAAGCAATAGTTACGGGTCTAATTACTAATCGTGTGCATAAAAAAATCAATCAGCATTCATCAATAAAACTGTTGAATAACTTTCAATAGTGGGAATGTGTGAAAATAGCATCACATGATGTGATTTTAAAAATAAAAGATCAATAGGAAGTATAACATTTAAAACATGAAAATAACTATAATTAAATAATATAAATATGTAGTTTAGTTAAATAGTCAAAAAAAATTTTCATAAAATTAAAATTATAAACTATTGTCTTTTAGGCAGATTGCTCATGATGACATTAACTTTCTGGCCAAGATCTCTTAATTTAAATACTACAATTCTATTTTCCTGAACTTTTTTTTCTTTTTAGTTTTTATTGTTTCCTTTTCTAAATTCTCTCTTTCTTTAATTGAATGCTTGAATGATTTCAGAGTCTCTAAAGTAATAGCATCTTCAGTTGTAAATACAAAGAAATCAAAATGAATTCTATGACAAATTAAACCTTTGACAGCTCAATTTGTAAGCCGAAATCACTTCACAAAAAATATTCTTCAACATATTATATTTTTATATATACTGGAGAATCAAAACAAGTCTTTTTTTTGAAAAAGCGATTTTTGTAAATATTTATCATGGGAAACAATGCTGTCAGAAATACCAATTTCAGATTTTATCACAGAAATTAAATTTTTAATAAATTTCAGTTGAATTTCTGTTAATTTCTATTTATTAACATAAAAAATATAAAAAAGTAAAGTGAAGAAAGTATAGTATTTTGTGGGAAAAACATGTCGATATCACTGAAAAATCAATATAACTGTGACTCTCAAATCTAAACTCTTTTCCAGAATCTGATAAATCATCAACAGTATATGCATCGTCAATCCCTGAACTTTGTCTAGAAGTCTTTTCTGATCAGAAAAAGACAGCATAGTCATTGTAGAACGATAAATATCACTTCAAATGTCGTAATTTAGAGGACAGCTGTCGACATCTTTTGGTCAAAACCTAAACTAAATGTCTAATACTGTATATAATTTATTTCGCGGGTTAGACGGTGGTGAGATATAAAAAATGGTTATAAGAATTTTAAATTATGATGAAATGGAAAATATATCATTAATTTTTACATTTATTTTTTGTTTTGCTTAAACATAAAAGCGCTGATTAAAAAATAAATTCACTCTATTAATTATATAACTCACTCTAATTTTTATTTACAAAATTTTTTAAAATTTATATTTTCATGTAATTTTTATTCATAAAACAACATTTTATGAATATGGTCAATAACAAATGTTTTCGATATAAGATATTTCATTTGTCACTCCTGCCATGTAATTTACATGGACATTTAGTCACAGGAAAAGAAATATCCCATTTAAACATAGATGATCAACATCTCTAAATAAAATTCAGAAAAAATATAAAATTTTACGAAAAAAATTACAAAACATATTATGTCCCTCATTGTCATTCTTTAACTTCAAATAAATTTATAATATAAGAGAATAAAATACAAATGAAATAATTTAGATAAAAAAAAATTCAATTCTACGTAAACAAAATATAATTTAAGATATTTGCTAATGCTAATGTCCATTTAAATTTCTAACAAAACTTCTTAGATATAGACACATTTAGATTCAATTTTGCAATACTTCAATAAAAGGAATCTTTAACAACATAAACGGTGCCTATGCAGATAATTTGTTACTTTTAACTCTTTGTAGCCCCTTTAAATATTTTAAAACCTTAATTTTATTTGAAGTAATCCTTCGTTACTCTGTATTAACTTAAGATATCAATACTACAATAATCGTAGGACATAACAAATAAAACATTTGGCAGATGAAAATGGGTTATAAAATCTGATAACTCAACCCAGTTAGAGCCATGATTGATCAATTTCATAAAAGAAAAAATAACTCACTTTTATTTTCAATCCGGTTTTATGAATTCAAAAGCTTATATAATTTTTAAAAAAGATGAAATTGATTAATTGATTTGATAAAGGAACTTTTAAATGCCCACGTGACAATGTTACCGTTACTATAACACATTCTATATTTAATGTTTATACATATTAATTCTTTATATTATTAGAATGCCATGCAGTTCCGAAAACAACAAAAAATGAGTTATTAGCCTTAATTATTTTTAATTAATAAGAATGATTTAATAAGTTTATTAATGAAAAGCTATAACATATTTTCCTTCTCTTATAAAACTGTATTTTTAAATATGTTTAAAAGTATCCAATCAAATATCATCCTTACGAAAATTGTTGGAAGTTTCAAATTTCCTAATATTCTGTTTAAACAAATTTCTGTTTGAACTCGTTTGAAGTTAAAAAGTAGACAATCTATGTCTAACAGCAGCGTCTAATAGTACAGGAAATGCTTAATAGAACTAGACATGCAAAATATGAAGGCAAATTAATTAGACATGCTGAGAAACGTCAAACAACAAAAAAAAAACTTCAAAGGCAATAAAATTTTCAAATTTTATTGCTTTTGAAGTTCAAATTTTTCAGAAAATTTCATTTTCCGAGAAATTTGACAATGTTCCAGCTATTCGCACTTTTGACTATTTTCATGAAATTCTTACTTGTATTGCGGAGTTTAAGGAATTTCTAAAGGTCATAAATATAGCGTATTTCCTGCAGTTTCTTAGCATGGGAGGTATTATATTTTGAAAATATTCTGCAAGTTGAAAATATAAATAAATGATGAATTAATCAAATGTTCTGTTGTCAAAAGAGATCTGTACTTTTATTACATTTATGATGTAATTACGCGTCCAAGTAAGCAGATAAATTAATTCAATAAGACTTCATTCAACTGATATGAGGGAATTACTAAGAATCATACAGTAGAATTATTTAGATGTAAATGTTAAAATATAATGTTTGCTTGTATTTTATACGTCTCTAAGCATCTTGACAGATCAATGCGAAATTCAGGGTATTTATTCTTGTTATCTATGTTATTTGAAAAGATGCTCGCTTAGGAAGCGAATATGATATACAATTCGTAACTGCCACATAAATTCAAAATATATTTAAGACATGTATTTCTTACTATCTCATTGTTAAGCTTATGGAATGTTACTATAGCTAAAAAAGAGCCAAATGAGGTAAAAACAAAAAATGAGCATGCTCTCCATCCTCTAACAGATTCCAATAAAATGTGGCAAGTGTTTCAAAAAAATTAAATACCATTGTAAAAAATCTAATCAAAGGAGTGAAATATTGAATTATAAATATGGAAATATAACAAAAAATTTATTCTCTAGATTACTAAAAATATTTTGATGCCAACTTTTAAAAGTGGAATTTCGCATCTTATTACGAAGAGTGAAATACATAGAACTCCACTGGGATAAAAAAGAAAAATCGCATATTAAAATCGATTATTAAATTTCTGTGAAACTGGATTCTTATAAAATATTAAATTCCTACTCATATTTTAGCAAAAACTTCTAATGTCTCACCAATAGATTACTATACTCATAGATTTATTAAAATTTAACAGGAAGGAGAATTTTTAAGTATCTACAGGGTAAATTAAGGAAAAATATGGACTAAAAATGTTGTTAGAAGAATTTGGCAAACATTCAACCGTAAAATTAAATAACTCACTTTTATTAATAATAATCATGATGCAGAAGTATAAGAAGATAATAGTCACGGTGGAATTTCTGGAATAATAAATATTTTGTACTGCGTTCAAATATTTTATTGTTTTGTAATTGTTTAAAATTTCACAACAAATGAAATCCATTAATGAAATTATAATTCAGCATGCAGTGTGTTTTAAATTAATAACAATTAATATTACTTATTTCCACAACAATATGAAACTGCTTAACATGAATGCCCATTTGTGAACTATAAAGCTTACCTAGATCAATAGTAAGCAAATAACTATTATTTAATTTAAAGAGTACTTTTTGGTGATCGAGGTTAAAAGAGGTGTAAGAATTAAGTGCAAAACTTTTATAAAAGAAAAAAAGAGCTTATATAATTGGACAAAGTTTCTTTCAAAACTAATTCTCTGCGCCTTTTTAAAATATATTCCGCATGCACTTTGACATGATAATGCATAGCATATACCGAAAAAAATAGAAAATTTAACCTAACATTTTATTTCCTTAAACAAAATAACTAAAAACTAATTTTAATTCACAAGATAAAAACAATTAATGTATAAACAGTATTAAACATTTTTTTAGATTGTTAGCATCAATTAACGAACACATATTGCGTAAAACTTCCCATACACATTAACATAACTCAACCAAAAAACACTCTTCATAGATAGTACTTACTTAAAAAAAAAAAGAAAAGAAATGGCTATCCTCTCATTAAATTCTATCCTCATCGACTTGTTAATCTTGCTTTTTTGTAAATAAAATTAAGCATTAACCGTAATTACTCTTCAAAAAGAAGGATTGCCGATTGCTTTATGCACCATTTCAAGATTCAAAGCAATCATTATTTTGTGCCTTAACTACACACTTGTAAAAAAAAAACGGGACATCTTTATAAAAACAGAATTGTTTAACGACTAGGTGTTGCCACAGTGCGTGGTTTTAAAAATTTAGAGAAAAAAATTTACTAGGAAGCATCCGGACATAGAACATTTATCGTATTCCCGGTTGGCAGTTAACATATTTTACTGCCACATTTTTAGGCCATTAAAGTGGAATGGTAGGGCTTCGTCTCAGCCCCGGAACGAAGATAAGAACAGAGCTCATAAAAGTGGCTGCGCCCCAACCGATAAGAAAGAAGGCTATGCAGAAAAGGGGTGGGTGTCCTTACTTCTTGAAGAATCTCGTTCTTTAACCTCCTCCATCGCCTTGCGAATTTAGACTACCTTTTTTTTTACCTTTAAAAGTCAATTTGTGTGGCATCGCTCTTTTTCACACTTTATTCTGCACGTGAAGTATTAATTTTTTATTCAACCGATATAGGAAACTCTTGTTTTTATGGTCGACCTTTACCGCTTGCTTTCAATTTATTTTATTTTTAACATTTTGTAACAAATTTTTTTGAGTCTTGAAATTTCTTCTTATGTAGATGAGATTCTTCGCCACAGCAAGAAGTAAAAGTTATATCCGTAGGTTGTTTAATAAAAGGGGGAAGAGTTTACTTTTTATATAGAAAAACGCAAAGATTGAATACTAACGTTCTTTTAAATAAAATCTTTTGTATTGGTATGTTTTAGCTAAACTGCTATTTTACAAGCCATTTATAGTGTAAAACAATTTTTAAAGAATTTTTTAGGTTAAGAAACCATAAAAAAAATTAGTTTTAATAACAAAAAGTATAATAATAATATATGTTTTAGTAAATAATAGAATATAAATGTGATAAAACATTTAAAAAAAACAATACAATATTGAAATAACATTATAAAGAATCCAGATGCAGATTATATAAAAATAGGAACTATAGTAAAGTCAATTGGTAAAGAATATTTCAACAACATAGATATAAGTAAATGATATTGAAAAGAACTTAAAATATCAATGTTTTACAAACACTTCCACAATTATATCTTCATTAAGCAGTTCATAAATGTAAAATAATCTTAAGTAAAATCAATAACTGAAAGCGACACAAAATTACTGGACTTCCAATGCTTCCTTTAATTTAATAAATTTCAACCAATATATTTATATTTCATAGATTAAAATAATTTTTTAATCTTAAACATAAAAACTGTGATTTAAGTAAATAACTATAGTTATTTTTCAACTTGTTTAAAATACTGTTTGTCTTCGTGAAACAAGATTACAAGCACAGATAATCTAAAATCAAAATGAATGAAGTATTGAGAGCTTGAATATTTTCTTTAGTTACGAAATTGTTTTAAATTGAAGAGTCGGTATTCTTTTAATTTGCGGTTCCCATGGTTAGAAAAAGCGTAAATACGTTGAAAACATAAATATTTCTTCAAAAATCAAAAAAATAAACAATAAATGTAATTTATTTTAAGAAAAAAAAATTATAACATGGATATTTAGAAAGAAAGAGGGGTCTGATACAGTCAATATTTTTCTTCTACCTGCAGCGGAATTTTACAGTGTTTGAATCAATTACATTGCTGCATAATCAACTTTACAGTAAGTTTAAATCAGTAATAAATTAATTAAGAAACTGTAATTAAAGTTTTTTTAAATGAAGCATACACCTATCCCCCGATTTACACGGTACTCGGTTTACACGATTTCACTTTTACACGGTTTTTAAATTTGTGGTTTTTAAAAAAAAATTATGGCCAGACTTGCTCGAAATTTATTCTAGAGATAATTTTTCTAGAGATCGAAATTTATTCTAGAGATGGTTGAAGGTGAAAATTCTAGATTACCATTGGAGCATGAATATTCTCAGATAATGGAGATGGCGCATACAATAAGAGGAGAAGGTTCCGAGGATTTTGCTGAGGCAGGTATTGTAGAACTAATGGAGGACAAAGAACTAGATGAGGATGATTTAGTGGACATGGTTAATGATACAAATGATTATGGCAGTGATCCTGATGAAGAAGAGTCTGAACCAGTTGCATTTACAGCAAAAATCATCCGTCAAGGACTTGAATTAGGGCGAAAATAGGGTAATCATTTTCTACAAAATGACCCGAATGTTGAACGAGCTCTCTTATTTCAGCGAGATATTAATAAACGCTTAACTCAATATGAGGAGGTATATAAAGATTTGATCGAAAACGAAACACAATTGTTATTTACGGATTTCACTACCAAGATTCGCCCATCTGAAGTAGTTTCTAATTCATCTATCATCGAACTTGAATCGCATCAACCACTATTGAGTGATGAAAGTGATATCATACGAATCAGGAATAAAAGATTAAGAGTCTACGAAAGTGATAACAGTAACTAAATTTCTGGTTAAATTTTTTAATTTATATTTCTCGTTTCTATATATAAAATGAATTACATACATATACTTTTATATTTTTGTCATTTTATAAATAGACAGTTATTTTTATGTTTTTAAGATATATTTAGTTTTATTTTACGTTGAAATAAATGACTGAATTATGCACATTTTAGTTTGTTTTCAATTTACACGGTTTTACGTATAAGAATTCACGATTTCGATTTACACGGTTTGCTAAGGAACCTATCTTCAGTGTAAATCGGGGGATAGGTGTAGTTTTAATTTTAAATAAGTCAGAGGCATCCTAATGTAAGTTCATTTCATTCCGTGAAGTCATTCTCAATTAAACCCGACAAAAATTCGATGTATAAATAGAATAAAAATTTTACTTACATGGATGGACTATCAGTCTTCTATATTATCATTAGTATGATGACTTAAAACATTTTTATTTATTATATTATAGATATAATAAATACATATAAAATGTTTTATAATGTATATTATTTTCGTTGAAAATTTTAATGATAATATATACTATTTTATTTTGTTTTATTATATTTTAGTTAATAATAATAATTTATTTTACTTATAATATTTTATCATGGATTTTAAATTATTATAATTAATAATTAATGATGCTTTCAAATATTTTGAACGATTTTCGTTAATTTTTATTCTAGTTGTGATACTAGTTAACAAATTAAAACAATTATTGATTATTTATTTATAATTAACTATATAGAAGAACGCGTGCAGCATAAAAATTTAATATACTTTCACAGCAATGTATTAAACTAGACACATAATAAATAATTTAACTGCAAGGAGAACTGTTAAAAACTAATTTTACCAAATATTCAGAGTAACGTTATTTGCAATATGTTAACATAAGCAACATTAAAATTGTGAGACCATAATGTACAAATTATTTTAAAGTAAAAGGTAAGTAAACAAATTTAAAAACGGTTAGTAACAATATATGAAAATATTAGTAAAAATGTTCCGATGTAAAATCATTTCAATTAATTATACATATTGCATACTACTCTATTTTAACTTTCGAAGTACTTGCATGTTGTATCATGGTAAAAACTTTTATGGTGTAATAATAGAGTTATTTTATCCTAAGTTATGGCATAAAAGTATTTTATCCTTTCATTTTGATGCACCGTTATCTCTAGAATAAATTTCGAGCAAGTATCGATCGCTAGATAGCATTCATGAGAAACTGTATATCATAAATAATGAATAAGATATTTCGCTTACCGCATAAAGGTAAGAGCTTGAGATTCTAACATACTGAATTTATTTGCGGGCTTTATGTTTTCGAATAAAAACTTTCCAGCACAATCTTGCGAGCCAATTTATATGTTTCCACACTTTCTGCCTGTATTCTATTTTCAAAGTTTCAAATGCGGTGAAGTATTCTGACAGCAATAAGGAGAAAATCCATCGATCATCTGATTTTTCAGTATACACCCAAAACTCGAAATAAAACGAAATAGAAAATTTTAGCCTTCAGTTCAAATTCCTATTTTCTATCTAACGCAGGAAAATCTGATATTTTACATAGAAAATTTCATACAATAAAATACCCAAGCAATTTTTAAAATATTAATTTATCAAACTGAACATATTATGAAAGCACTTTGCAGGAGCAACAAACTATCTCTAATAGAATGTTTATCAGCTTTAGTACATAAATTGTTGAATTTTTTAAGCAACTTTGAAGATAGCTCTGTAACCTGGAATTCAAGGCAATTCACAGTACACAAATTTTGTAAACGAAAAGATTTCGAAGGAAAACTTGAAAAACTCACTTCAGAAGTAAAATTTATACCACATACATCTATTGAGCTTTCTTACCAGCCAATTCTCAATATAAGCCAGATTTTAAGTTCAAGGGTAGAATCAGCTCTAATATTTTTTATATTAAAAAATAGAAGATAAAATTGAATTCACTACATTTTATTCACTCAAAATTAATTGGATTTGAGAAATTTTTCTTATATCAAGCATAGTAAAATTCGTTGGATTTTTACCACAGCACAACAATTTCTCAGATAAAGTTATCAATTAATTTATTTTTTAGAAAAAAGAGAGAGTCCTTTCATTAATATTTAAAAAATATAAGCTAACTTTATATGTTGCAAAGACTATGAATGTACACGTTATTTCTGAAACTAAATGCTAAGTATATAGATGAAATATGCAATTAAAATGACTGTCTGTATACCGGTTGTTATAATGAGGTCTGATTGAACTGACTGTTATAATGATAGCAAAAATATGGTAATGTGTATCTCTAAAAGTCAAAAATTTGTTTTTTAGATTTGTTAAGAAACGTGTCAGAAAATTAAATCCTTCCATTCCCTATTTTTGTAAATAGAAAGATACAAACTCTCTCTCATTTAAGGCCAATAAAGCACAACCAATGTAATATAGCTTAATACACTGTGAGGAATACTTTCCTTTAAACAAATATGCAAATGATTAATTATTTAACCAAAGTCAACAGAATTTAATTTTAGTCACTGCAGCGTTTATGTGACTTAACTAGCACCATAGAAAGTAATTAACATTTATAGATACTCCATTTTTTTCTCGTTTTCACAATTGCTGTTTCCTAAAGGTATATATAAATTATTTTAACATATACAGGTAACTAATGGATTTCAAAATCAGTCTTATGTCTTGATGCAAAAAGGTGATTATTAAAGTCGAACAATTAGCGATTACTTACACTAATATGACCTAGCAAAGATACTACTAACTGTATTTTTTAAAGTAGCTTATTGGAAAAAGGAAGGATAAAATAGGTTCAGATACACAAATTTAATCCAAAAATCGGTTGTTCATGCGAAGTGATTGAAATACCACTGTCATCATTCCTTACTACTATCCAACGTGCTACATCCTCTTTTCACATCATTATCGTATCTCACACCATTATGAATTACATATCTACTCTTCCAGAAATACACCAATAATGGGTCTTTAAGACAGTTCGCATACTTCTAAGCTGCTGGTACTCATTCTTAGCTAACCAAGTCACTATATCATTCCCTAATTGATTGCACATGATAAACTCTCAATTTCAATCATCTAATCTTAAACAGTAATTATTGAAGGATTGGAAGAATCAAAAGATTAAGTATCTTTATCATTCCTCTTAGAGTGCATAAACGTAAACCCGTATACCCAGAGGAGGAGTGTCCTTTTTGACTTAGCTAATTTTTTGACAAAGATCATCGTATAAATATCCCTGTCTATGTCTGTTATAATATGTCTGTTACAATTATTAAATACGTAATATAAGAAATATACGAAGTTATTTAGATCATTATACCAATCAGTTACAGATCATTCATTAATTAATCAAGTTCGAACATGGCGGAATCTCAAATCCAGTTATCCAAAATCTCACAACTCCTTATTACTAGTTGTTGAATGACTGACAGTATTCAAAAGATTAAGCATGTTTATCATTTTTCTAAGATGGATACAAATGTAAGCCCTCATTCCAAGAGGAGAAATTCCTTTCTTTCGATAATAATTTTTTTTGACAATATTTATCGCATGAATATTTCTAAACGTTTATGTTACAATCATTAAATAAAGAATATAAGAAATATACGGAGTGGGTTTAAGAACCATTCCAGCCTCGTATTATTTATTTTTTGGAAAAAAAGTGTCCTTTCAATAATGTCTTCTTAATTATCATAAGAATCTCAAGTTAATTCAACAAATATTACTAAGACATCACAAAAATCCAGTTAAACAATAAGATTTCGAGAAACATTTTTTGACGTCAAAGAAAATATCTAATTAATTCTGCATGTAACAATGGTATTTAATTAAGTTGTAAGTCTTACTAGATTAACAAATTAACATTTCTGTTCTTATAATTGCGCTTCGCTAACAGTCTTCGTTGCTATTCCAGAAAACCATTAACACATCGATTTATTGAGCTTTCTGAGGAAGAGATCGTCATTAAGAGGTACAGAGCACCTGAAACAAAAGAAAGTCAGGGAGGAAGAATGTATTACGAAAGAAATCAAGCCAACATTATTTCCTCGATCTTCTTTCCATCAAACTAAATAATAAACAGGAAAACAAACAATCTTGCCAGTGGAAAAAATTGGCAAACAGTCAACAAAGGAACTCGCTTACCTCTTACAGCTCGGGAATAAACCATGATTCAATAAATTACAACCCGATGTCTGAGTACAGACAGTAACGAAAAATATTTTTTTCCTGAACATCAATAACTGCTTTCTTCCCGTTTGGGTGGAGTTTGAAGGAGCAAAACTATCAGATATGACACTTTTTTTATAAGTAAAAATGAATCCGTGTATTGTCTTCTTGTTGTTCATTCGAAATAAATCTTTATATACGTTACTAAGTGAATGATAAATCAAATGGAGGCGATACATAAGAGGGAATTTTCTTCAAAATGTTCCTGTCACAAAATACTTTTAAATCTTTTTCAAGTGAGATATATAAGTCAAAAGTAATGTTCCAAATCGAAAACTAAATTCTCAATAATATAAGGTAATACATTATTATAATCAATGTATACATATGTGTGTTTGTTTCAAAATCAACTTAATAAGCTTCTTAGAAAATAGATTCATATATGCTGATTAAAGTAGATATTATAATTAAATTAAATAATTAATTTTTAATTTAAGTGTTATTTGACAACATGTTTACAACTGCCTAACAGCTTAAAACTGTTTTTGTCAGGCTTTTAAACATCTGTCGAATAATGCTTTCCGGGAGGACTTTTTATAAATGAGTGCCGTGACGGCAGAAACTCGGAAAACTCCCAAATACCCACACGACAAGTATAGATGCAGAAAGAGGAAACGCAAAATTCCTTTCCCATATAAGTGTAATACTTGGAATAGTTATATCAAGGAAACTAAACCTATTTAAGTCCTCCAGAACTTTCAAGAAAGCTTAATTTCAATCCAATCTAACAAGAAAAAAAATAATTGATTAATTGAGTAACACATTTTTTTTTTTTTTTTTCGAATTTCTACATTTTATGTAGGAATACCTCCAATGTATTTGATAATTTCTTAACTTTGCATTATTATTAAGCGTGATTCTTACACTGCAACATGCTTTATCTTAATATTATATGCTTTTGAATAAATTTTAACTGTATTAACATATACACCTTTATTTATATTAAAATAAAAATAATTAAGTGTTGATATAAGTTGTATCTTGTAGATTATAAAATAAATTTATAAGCAGAATAAAGATTGTAAAATAAATTAACAAAATATTTATAATATAATCAATTGTGAAAAAAATTCAATTATATTAAAGTATAGAGAAAACAAGTGCGCAGGAGATATTTTACAATTCGACAGTTTCTACTGTTAATTTATGATTCTAAATTATAATTTATTTCAAAACACAGCGAAAATCGGTTTCTAAATTCTATCTAACTTTTTTGAAAATCCTAAGTGATGAAAAAATAACCATAAATCATTAAAAAAATCCTTTTATAAACGAAAAAGAGAGAATCAATATTTTTATCTGTTTTATCATCAAATCCAACGTCAGCAGCAATGTGACATATCGATTTTTTAAAAACAAATGATCGCTTAAAATGTTCTTATAAAAGAATATATTACGGCACTATCACACGATTATGGAAATTTTTCACCACAAAAAACGGCTTGATATATCCATATATCAACGTTATGAAACTGCACAATGCAACGAAGAAAAGAGGGAAAAAATGGTACAAAAATAGCGACTTGACAAATTATTCCGAGATTAAAAATAATGAACTCTCAAAAAGACCAACAAAAAAAAAAGAACTAATTGGCTAGAGGAAAGTTATAAAAGCTCGTATCATTATAATGGCCGAATATCGCGTGAATATCTTTCACAACTCATTTCCGATCCCCCTCACCACGTGATCACGCGTACAATATCTAGATCGGAACGGAGAAATTAAAGATTGCTGGAATAATCAGACAAGAGCGCCCCACGGCGGCTCCACCCCAAATCACCTTCGCGAAGCGCTGCTGTCACGAAAGTAGACAAATTAAAGCCACGGAGAGAAAGGGGGTTTTAAGCGCAGGGATGAACCAGCAAAGTGTGTGAATATTTGCTCTAGTGTAATATTATGCAGAACATTTATCTGGGGTTATAACCAGGAAACAATCCACGCCCTCGGGAAACGAAGCCGGAGTACGACTCCTCCCATCTTAGCCATTTAAGGAAATATGCGAATTATTTATATGCCCCATATTCCTGCAAATAGCGAGCTAACATCGTCGAAATAGTTATACCAGGCAAACTATCCACCTATTTAAGGCCTTCAAGACTTCAAAGGAAGCTTAAAAACTTGCTTATATTTTATCACAAGCCAAGTTACACGAGAGATTAGGGTTGATTTATAAAGGTATAAAATCACAAGGTGAATCAATTTTAGTGCATATGAACGTCTCCCTTTGAGCTAAGCAGATCGTTTTGAAAAAATATTTTTAAGTAATCTGCTTTAAAGATAAAGCAAATTATTTTTTAAAAAAATGACACGCGTGTTTCAGTTTTCTTCACATAATATATAAATTGATTACTTATTGCAGATATTTGTAATTTAACGACTATCAGGTACTTTACAAGACAATACAAGAAACAAATATTATTAACTTATTTTTCAAATAAATAAGCTTTAAAATTTAAAAACTAAAAATTTTCTGCTCAAAATCTAAAAAAGAATAGTGAAATGTAGTAATTATACACATCACCGAAATATAATATATTCGATTGATATATAATTAAGAAACAAATTAATTAAGCATTTCTAATAAGATATAAAAATTCATCTGTAAAATAAAGTTTTAAATTTTCTTTAACTTCTCTAATTGTTTATTTAATAGATATGCCACGGTGAATAGAGCCATAAACAACACAATTTGAATAGACAGCAAAGTTTTGTAATATTACAAATCAAACGCAAAATATTTTATTCTGAAACTGATTTTGAAAAAATTTTACCTTCATATTTTAATGACAAATTTTTATCTTTCACAAAATAAGATTACAATAGATGATAAAATATACAATCAATTTAATATCTGTTTTTAAGAATAGACATATGCTTGAAAGTAAATGTAAATTTTCGAAAATCCAAGAAATCATGGTAAAAAAAAGAATTTTTTATATTAAAGAAACTATTTATATTGTTTTTAAAATTCATAAAAGCATTATATTGGTATTGATACATTGTCCTCCAAATGTAAGGAAAAACCGTTTTTTGCTCATAATTAGCAAATGAACGAATGTAGAAAACCAAATTTGGAGAACATGTGCATAAAATAGGTAAATATTGATTGTAGCAAGGCAATGTAGAAATTTATATAAGAAAAATAATTGATTTATAACAAAAAAATCCATCTCGTAGAAAAGTCCATTCTTAGAAAAAAGAATAATCACAATTTTTGTGAGGCAAAATGTCATAGAAATATAAAAAAAAATGTGTTTTAATAAAGGATATGTCCACCTTTAACTTGAATGCATTGGCTGCATCGACTTTTCATGATGTCAATGAAGTTGCGGTAAGCGAAATGGGAAGCGAAGACTAAACACGGAGTAAACTGTTTTCCAGTTCTGCTACAGAACATGGAGGAGGAATTAAGATAACAACCTGTCTACGAAGAGAACATCTGTGAAACCACAAGTGCTCTATACAGATCTGGAGATCGAGCTGGCCATTTCATACGAGCTCCAAAACAAAACCCTTAAGTTATTCCTTAAAAACTACAGCTCAATGAGGTCATTCGTTATCATCCAACAAAATGAAATTATTGCTAATCGCACAGATCTATAAGTGATCATATGAATCAAGGATATCATCTTGTTATCTCACACTAGTCACAATTCCTCCCTGGAGCACATGTACTTCACTGTGACTACCGAGTGAGATCCCAGCCCAAACCATTATTCCACCACCACTTTAACTGTATTTTGCCACAATGTTGTATTTATGGTATCTGATGCTTTGTTACGTCCTGAATCACTTTCCCTTGTCAATCTAGACATGCCTGTAAGAAGTACAAAAACCCATCTTTTTCTTTTGTCAAAGATAAGCGAGCCCTTCTCGGTCGTCCGGTGAGGGGAGAGGACACTCACAAACGGTCACCTGGCATAGAGACTTGCATTGAGAAGACACCGTCGCGCTGCGCACTAGCGGATATTCTGTTCTCTGATGTTACAGAGTAATCTACAAGAAGTTGTGCCATAAAAATGTTGCTTCTCGTTTGGGCCGAAAGAACTATGAAACGATTTTCTACAGGTGTTGTAGTTAATGGTCGGCCTAGAACACGTTTTCTGGACTCAGAGACTTCAGTTTGATAATAATTCCAAAGACGATGTATCATGCTAGGAAACACATTATGTCACGCAGCAGCATTAGCCTGTGACATCCCTATTTCCATCCATCTAATCATTTGTCACCTTAACGAATCAAGGCAATCGGCTTTTCTCAGACATTGAAAGACCCTACTGATTATTGTCAACGAATCTGCTAACTAAAGTTGAAAATAAACGAAAGTTACACGCATAATTACGAGCCAAATATTTGCTTTTTTTTTTCCTTCACTCTTATGTATTTGTTCTTTTCTATCAAAAAAGTAGTAGCTAGCGTTTTTACATAAGTTCGTTTTTATCATTTACATAAACTATAAGTTTATTGTTAGTGTCATTTTTTTATTATGAGCTTCCAAAAACATGCTGTTTCTAAACTTTTGGAGGCCAGTGTATTTTTTCAAGAATACTGTTAGTTTTTCAAAGTTACTGATACCTTTTTGTAAGTTGTATTCCAATTAACCATAAAAGTATTTAAACATATTTAATTTCGGTTTTCTAAAGAAAATAATCAAACAAAATCAATAACATAGACCGTAACAATCAATTAAGGAAAAAAGCATTGAAGGCAACTTTGAATTTCGCTGGTACTAATTATTTCAGAAAAATCAGCTGCGTTTGCCAAATTACAATGGAGAAATATTTTTTGTTAAACAAAGGCCTGTCAAAAACTACTCAGTAAAAATTCTAATGTTTTCTGAAGGCGCCTTCAAAGTTGCTAAGTCTGCCAAAAGCATCTTTTTTCCAAGGACATTTTCCTAAAGAAAAACTGACAAATATTTCCTGTACAGAAAAAAGGGACATTTCTTTTCAGTTTAGTTAGATTTATTACCATTTTTGCAAGTAAAGAAAGCTTTTGGAAAAAATGACTTCATTTATTTTAAAAGCTACACATATAGAAAAATGCTAATACAAATGCTGAATATATACAAAATACTAATATTACAGAAATAAGAAGGAAAAAGATTTCCCAAAACATTATATTGCAAATTTGTCTTAAGTAAACGAATGAACGCAAGCAATCATAAAAAATGTGGTTAAAATGCCTATTTCAATATTCAAGAAATTGATATATGTATATTAGATTCATTTGTAATGTATCACAAAGTACTGTAAAATTTAATATGAAAAGATAAAGAATACTTAATATATATATATATATATATATATATACATATATATCTACTTTTGAAATTTTTAACTTGCAGCAATGCAATTTTTAATAAAATTAGAGAAATGAAATTTTTGCATTATTGATATTATAAGTATCAATCAAAGAACAACGTTTCAAAGGAGAAATCTGAGCTTTAGGAAATTGATTCTTAATCAAAGTAGTAGTATCCTTATAAATTTGCGACTGACGACAGTTCGTAAGCATTTCTTCTAAATACTGGGGCAGACTGATAAGTCAAAATGAACTATACATAAAAGTAGGACACTGATTGCTCAACTTGAGAATGATGACACAGAAATAACCTCAATCAAAGGCTAAATTTGAAATTAAAATGTTATGGTTTGTTTAAATAAAAAAATAACAAATTACTATTGTTTCGTTGCATACATCTATAAAAATAACAAAGCTGTAATGTCAAACTTTTTAGACCATTTTTTCGCTAGACCATTACACAAATATATGACAACATAATAAAATCTACTGAGCCAACTTTACCCAGATATGAGTAAGAAAAACTTGATATGAAATCTAATATGAGTAAGAAATACTTAAAATAATGCTCAGTCACGTTATCTGGAAACGATTTGGTTCTGACTTGAGATTAATGATTGAAAATTTGATTAACTTAATTATAAATGATATTAATAAAATATTTTGCGATAAAATTTTGGAGCTAATTCTATCTACGTGAATAAATTTCGAGAAAAAGCTCATTAGATTTATATTCCTTTAAAATTCATGTAGAGAAGATAACAAATTCAAAGAGCCATTTCAATTTAAAATAATTTTAAAGCACTTTAAGGCATCATTTTGTAAATAATAGAAATGATTAATTGTATTGTAATATAATAGCTCTTTCAATCCATCATTAGTCAAAAGGCCTAATATTGATATTGTATAGATTTCAACAGCAGTAAAGAGAAGTCGAATAGATCATTAGGCTATCTGGAAAACAAAACTTATTCATGACAGACTCCTAAATCGCACACTGGTCATTTCAATATATTGTATTGAATGTTTCAATGAATCATCTTTTAGCTAGATATGATCCGTAAATCAGCAGCAACTGTTGGAGGGTTTAGAGTTTTCAATGCACCATATGCACTTGTATTTTATAAATAAAGTGTATTAAAACGTTAAAAACATTCAAAGCTTTGCAAGAATAAGTTGAAGTTCTGTGATAGCTGAATCGTTTTGATTTAAGAAAGCAGTATAAAATTCATCTCACTATTAATTATTTCCTAAACTATGCATTTTTAAATTAAAATGTTTTGTTCGATACTTTTTGAATAATTAATTATTATAAAAATTAATAGCAATGATTAAAATCAAAAACAAATGCTTATTAAAGTGTAATAGTAAATTTATATATATATATATATATATATATATATATATATATATATATA
>JAPDSC010022904.1:145596-161442 GCA_026290005.1 Latrodectus geometricus
ATATATATATATATATATATATATATATATATATATATTGTAAAGCATAAAAATATGAAATTTATGTAGTTTGTTTTCGTATAATCAAATAAATCATATGAATTAAAAGACAATTTTAACATGGGATTTCATATCTTTCAGCTGGGACATGAAAATTTTTAAGTAATAAGACTATAATTTTTACTCTATAAATTAAAATAGACTACATTTGTGAATCAGTTTCCCCTTATGCATAAATTTTAATGCTTCTAACTTGACTAAAGAGTTATTATATTCGTGTACAATTGCCATCTTATAGGTATTACAGGCTGTGGATCTACTCATGCAACCTGGTACTGCTCGTGAGCGTTGTGGCCTTTGTCTCAGTAGCAGCTTGGACCATCTCCGACTATCGGATGTCGCTCTTTCCCTCCATAGACCTCCGCCACCCAAGTCTACTCTATGCCTACTTAGCCCTCGCCCTCCAAGGAGGCATCCTCCAGGCAATAGGCTGCCTGGGGGCCATCCGCATGAATGAACGCCTGCTGAACGTCTATTGGACACTCATGCTGATTTTACTCTTCGGCGATGTCGTGCTTGGTGTCGTGTGGCTGTTCCGCTTCCACCACTTGTCCAGTCACCTCAAGGAAGAGCTTCGCACCCGTTTGGTAGACAAGTACGGAATAGACGCAGAGTTCCAGCTGCTGTGGGATCGTGTACAGACAGAAACTGGCTGCTGTGGAGTGGACGGCCCCAAAGACTTCGGCGAGAGCCAATGGCTGAAAAAGGAGAGGCAGGACTACCCTCAGCACCATCAGATGGTGCCCAGAAGCTGCTGCCTGTTGCAACAGCCCATATCCTCCTTCCAACACGAGCCAGAACCCTTGAATATATCATGTGTGGAGACGGACAGGAACCCGTCTCTTATTTACTTATCCGGCTGCTACGACTCGGTACACAGATGGCTGCAGCACGCCGCAGACATGCTCTGCGTGTTAGGCTTCTGTGTCATCGCATTCCTCAAACTCTGCTTTTTAGGCATCCTCCGGTACGAAATAAGGGAAATGATCCAGAAAATCAGGGTGCTGCGTGACATGAACGAGTCCCCGGGGTTGCTGGACCCAACGGGGCCCGCAAGTTTGTTGCCAGGGCCTGCCATGGCGGCCAAGTTTCGCCGCCAGCGAAGTAGCACCGTCGAACAGAAGCAACCTCCCAACGGGAACAACAATGAGACCGAGCCCGCTTCTTCACCCACGAAGAAGAGCTCGAGCCCCGTGTGACATTATCTTCCGATGAGTACCTAACAAAGTATCTATCTATATAAATATATATACATATATATCTATATTTAAAAAAAAGGGACAGGGCAGGTAAGCCGCTCCCGTTGAGCCTCTGGTGACTCGGAAGTATTCATTTCCGGTCATCTGAAAACGTTATTAGTGAGATGACACACAGTAATAGTCTAAATAACTCGCATTCATGTACATATTTACACAAACATAACACAGACATAAGCACACGGACTGGTTCATCGATACAGGTGCAATTTATTGAATTTATCATTTCTTTTCTCCGTACGTGAATACTAAAATGAGCTTCAACTAAATAAAAGCTTTAAAACTGCAGCAAAACACTCTTGAGTGAGATAAAACATTCCAAGCAAGATTTCCATAATAATTTTGTTCGAGATAAGGGTGAAATCAAAATGCTGTTTTAAACCTAAAAAAATAACAAATGGCTTTATAAAAATTTAAAAAATAACAAATGGCTTTAAAAAATTTACAAGGATCATACCGGTTTTAGGATTGTCTTTTCTCTTAAAGTAAACCATATGTCATTTTTATCATCCACACAAACACACATAACAAAAGCTGCTGCTCCGATATCAAAAACGCATTAATTTCGTTGATTCAATAAATCGCATCATCCTATAAAATCGGGAATTTCAAGAATACATACACGTCTTTACCTTTATCTTTCAGTATATCTATAGGAGCTTCTTCCAGCTGGAACCCAATGGAAGGCTTTTTGAGAAAAATAATATTTCTATATCCACGTTCTTTCTCTCTTTTTTCCGTCTTAGACACTTTCTACAAACGCGTAGAGTCAGATATTTTCTTTAGAGAGCTTTTCGTACAAAGAAAGATAAATACGTAGACATAAATCGTAAACTTCGCTTCACCATATATCAGACACGAATGCTGGAACTAATTCAATTTCGAACAAGTCTGCAACTTAATTGTACAAACACATTAATTTGTACTCGGTGGAATGAGAATTTACTCAAAACACACTCTTAACCAGTTATAAAGTTATGAACAGGGTTTTAAATCTGTTTTCACACCAAGTCTATGAATAAAAAATTAAGATGGTAGGCAGTATAGATAAAAGATAGATAAAAAGAGATGGAGGAAAATGCTACAAAATAGCAATATAAATTTTCACCATCTCTTCAAGTGCCTAAATATAATCTATAATATAGGAATTAAATTTTATTTATTCAATTAATCAGCAATGTTAACATAACATTGCACACAACAAGAAAAACAAGAGAGAAAAGCACTTTTCAACTCTCAAATATTTATCATAATCCACGAAAATATCACTTACAACTAATTAGAAAATTTTCTTCACATATAGATTAGAATTATTAAATAGTTATTTAGGATTAGGCCAGATATTAAATGAATTATATATTTAAAAGATAGGGATATTTCAACATATCATATAAAAAAATGGTATAAATAATCAAAGTTACACACAAATTTTAAAATATTTGCTTTCATACGTTTGGCTTACAAAAATGAACGTTCTGAACAAAAATGAATGTACTGAACGTTTTTCACTATTACTTTGAACGTAATAAATCCGCATTATTTTAAGAAAAAACACATATTACGGTATTTTTCCATTATTGCAAGTCTCAGTCAAACTTATAATTAAATCTTGCGTTATTACGCTATCGAAACCTCGTTTGTTGCTATATATAAATGATGCCTTGAGCCAAAACATTGAAAAAAAATTAAAACTTTCGCGAATAATTATTTTATTGAATATCCATAGCACTGCATAAAAATCTATTATATTAATTCAAATAAATAAATAATAACGAATTCATAATAAAAAATGTTGCTCCAGAGGAAATGAATGAAGCTATATTTGTAGATCATTATCATTAAGAGATAAAGAAACGCTTAATATGAAAGTTACTAGCTCGGTTGTGTTCTTATTAAAATATGGTTCCCTTTTGTAGAAACAACTGACGGAAAAATACCGAATTTTCTCGATTTAAATTTTAAGATAAATTTTAAATAGCCCGCAGGCATTAACATTAGAAAACTCTAAAAATATCTACTCACATTTTAGAATTCTCCTTCGAAATTAATCAATATTAATAAATATTGAAATTAATTAGTTATGGAATAAATTAATAACAATAAAATTAATATCTACTTCGAAATGTGTTTTGCCATTATACAGATTTTTACAGACTGCATCTCAATCCAAATATATTATAATTGAAATCTGATAAATATGAAACTAAATATGTAAAAATACTTAATTTCTCCATTCAAATATTATTTTCATTTCGAATAACTGAAAAAGAGTTGTCAACTCATAAAAAGCAAAAATCAGATTTGCTTTAAAAAAAATCAATTTTTTGTGACAAGTAAAATGTTAAACTAATTATATGATAATTGTATCGTAAAAAATACATAAAAGCAACACGGATTTAATTGTATTAAGTAATTTAAAAATTGAAGAAATCACAATTTTATATGACTTAATTGCTATTCTTTATATTATCAAATATTTAATATTTTGAGTGAAAAATACTACATTTTTCTCAAAATAAATGATAATTTTACTTTAAAAATTTAGGATATTAAATGAAACTTTTTGAAAAATTAATATAATATGGATGAATTTTAATAATAAAATTATATAATCAAACCAAATGTTTAATATGAAGTAGACCTTTTTAAATTACATTCAATAATTTTATTTTGATTTACCCGAGAAAATATAATTTTTTAACTATACATTGAATATACTGCATTTGACTTAGGTGTGAATTAAATTAAATTAAACTATATTTAAGCAAAATTGAATCCCATAAATAAAATCAATTTTATATTCAATAATCTTTAAAATTTTCAAAAAATTTTTCTTAAATCATTTAAAAAATCAAAAAACAATTTAAAAATTCTCATATTTTCCATTGACAATTCAGATAAACTACATAACAGAAGCCACAATGTTTAAATAATAAACGTATAACATTGAAGAGAAATTTCAAGAATTTCATTTCATGATTTAAGTAACTTTCTAAACTCTAAATGCTGGAATGTTTAGCAGAAATAGAGTTTATATTCAACTTTAAAACACTTTCGGTTGGTTAGAAAACAAAATAATATATTTTATGAAGCTAGAAATATTCCACAAGTAAAAATTAAAATGCAGTTGGTAAACTTAAAATTCAGAAAAATGATAGGAAATATCCTCAAGGAGCAGATAAAAAAAATTGATTGATTAAGCTAGCTGAATCGATTTTCGACTAAATCCATCAAAATCACATCGATTGTACTCAAATACTGATCAAAAGGTTTTCTTAAATAATAAATTGGGAGTAAACGGAAAATTAGAACAAAAAAGGGGGAGTGTTTCATCTAAATCCAGACAGTTGGCAACTCTATTCTATAACGAAAGTCGATTCAAAAATAAAATAAAAGTTTATTGTTTTAAAATTCAAATATAAAGTGCAATGATGATGTATTTTAAGACAAAAGTTCCCTTTCAGTAACTTCGAGTACATACTTAGAAAAATAAGAGCCGTTTATTTTATAAAATGAATTATATGAAAACACATTATGCAATTCATATTAATTAGTTCTTACATAGTTTATGTGAATTTATAAAATATTTTGCCGTGATTTAATATTACTCAGAAGTTAAAAACATTTATAATTTTATAAATATTGTCTAAGAAGCAACTAATGTGTGCTTTTAAATAAAATATTTAATTATATCTAAAATATATCTATTTTAACGTAGCTAAAAATATCTTCGCAAAATATATAATAAATTCGCATAAATTAAACAATTAATTGTTTCATAAATAATTAATGAGAATAATTTAAAAACTATGAAAAGCATTTTTTAAGAGTTGAAGATTATAAGAATCAATAATATATATTATAAGAAGAAAAATATAAAAAAAAATTTGCTAAATGGCAAAATCTAAAATCATTGAAATAATAAGCAAATTAAAGGAAAATTAACTAAATAAAAAATATATATCTACAATAAAAGACTTAACGCATTTTGCTTAGTTATAGAATATAAATTTAGTACTAGAATATAAAATATATATACATATTGATCACAAATCAAGTTCAACAACATTGATTCTTAGTATTCAATTTGGACTGAGATCTAATTAGTAATCATATAATATATATATTTCACTTGTATTAAAGTCATCATTATTTGTATTTTCTTTATAGAAATACTTAAAGATAATACTAGAAACAGATCAACTTTAAATTTTTTGTTAGATTATAACTTAAAAATAGACACATCTATAGTAATTCACATATCAGCAAAGGAGCATTACTCAATATCACTTAATAAGTATGCCCCTAATTTTAAAATTAGGTCTCGAATACTAATTTTATTTTAAATAAAATTTCCAGGAAGATGCAAAACTATTTCAAAGATGAAATATTCCATCTATCATAGTTTGTATTACATCTCAAAGCTTGAAGAATGAATTGAAATTCATGTCCATGAAATAAACTAATCAAAATTGAATTTAAAACCTTGAGAAAATGAATAATAGATAGGTATGTGATGTCAGTTAAAATTTAACTTCTATTATTTTCGGTCACGGAAGTTATACTAAATTATGAGCATTCAAATTAAATCTTAATTAGGAATATGTAAACTAATTAATAATACAGCAAAATATTTTTTCTTAAGGTAGCTTTATTTTTGGTAAATAAATGGGGATTTTTCATTCTATAAAAATTATGCTGACGAATTGTGGGTAATTTCCTACTTTACAATCGTAAATAAATATCTGCCAAATGTGAATTAGTTTCTTCCATCACTGAACATAAAAATATCACCAAACTAAAAAAAAAAATCAAAGTCCATCAGTTTATATATTCTTACTGTAATTAGAAATCCATGTCTAATTACAGTAAGAATATATAAACATTTCATTGACTCTTGTGTTGTGATGGCAACTGTGACACTCGAGCGAAAATTTCTCGCCAAATTACATACTTACTGTTTGCATTAAATAATAATCCGTATGTACGAGAGACATATTACAAATAATATCATGTTGGCCGAACCCATAATAAAGATACAACTTACTCTCAATAATTATAGTTATTGTCAGTGCGCGGAGATTAGTGTCTTTATACTTACTTGCAATGAATCTAACTTTGCTGTTACAGAAACCAAAGTACATTCAGAGATCTCTCTCGTTCAGATTCTTATTCTTTTTTTTTTTTTCCTTAATCAGACAGTAAGCAAATCATGCAACTAAATAAAACTTAAGAAGGGTTTCCAAATACTTACCTTTATATATAAGACAATTCCCTTTGAAAAGTTATCTGTATATAATAATGACAATATTTCACTGTAGAAATTTAAATTAAGTCCTAACACAATGATTTAATTAAATTCAGCAACAATAAAAATCAAATTTCATCTTCACATTCACTTTGAATTCATCATATAAAAAATTTTGTTTCCATCTCACACATTTGAAAACGTTATTTTGAAAGAATTAAATGAGCTAAATTCACTTTTTAAAAAAAAAATTATCGTCCAAAATATGTAAAGATTTTCTTTTATATCTGAACAAAAAAAGTGTTGAAAACGTCCATCAATCCAATGAAATATTAAACACATAGTATTAAAAACAATTATTCAATCTTTACGCTTAGTAGTGAAATTTTTAAACTATGAATTCTAGGTCACAAAAAGGTAAACGGAATAAGCTTGAGAATTTCTAAAAGTTTTATGTTTAAATGCATTCTATAGAATTTGGAAGAAATCGATGCATCTATAAATATAAAGCCTTTGTACATAACTAGAAATCTAAGAAAACTAATTCTTACATAAACAGAGAATGCAAACTGCGGCAAGAAACGTAGCAACTTTGTGGCCTTTTCATCGCGATGAAGTGTCCACGTTGGGTGGTGACGATTTCGACACATCTAAACCATGTGATAGGATGTCGCTCTCGATTCGCGTTGGACAGTTTCAGTGGACATCAGATATATTCATTCCAGTCCATTCTTCAGTGACGTCAAGCGGCGATGAAATGGATCAACTTTCGAAATTGCTTGGACTTGAGCATCGCTATCTTTGGCGCGGTGTGAAGGAAGACTCCTCGGAAACTTCATATCAGCTTCGAGAGCGATCTCCAGACACCACTCGACTGAATGATGGCCTTCCGATCATCATTCCAATGTCCCCGTAAAAAAAATAAACATAAAAAAGAGCTTGGACGGAACATTGTGGTGCCGCGGTAACGTCTGACATGTATTATAATATAAATTTAAAAAAAAAAGAGAAAAGGAATCGCACAATTCGTGCTATACCTTAATAAAGTTATCTATACCAAAATTGTCAGTCTCTCTCTCTTCTTTTTATAATCATTTGTGTATGGATAACATATTATTATTATTATACTTCAGCTATATTGAGTATGAAACATACAAGATTACTAAATATACTACTAACACACATACAAGATTATTAAATTAATATCATTAACCGAAGAAATTCTCAACGGCAAATTATGAATCTAAAAAATTCATGTTTAGATAACAGATACATCATAAGATTTTGAAGATTTGTATTTTTTGAATAAAACAATTCAATATATTTATCTATTGTTTGATGATACTGTAACGATTACTGTTTTAAAAAATATTAAACCTTATGTTTAATTTTTAAATTTATATTTTTAACAAAATAGAAGCATGATATTTTAACACAAAATATTGAAGAAATATTTTTATTTAACGACAAGCTGTTATTTTTTTTCTCCTTTCACTTCAGCTGAAATAAATTACACTTTTACAAGTTGCATATTAATTTAATTTATTTCCATAATTAAAATTAAACAGACTATTAATTAAACCATAATGATTAGCACTTAAACTAATTCAAAATTTGATTTCCGATTTAAATTCTTTATTTAAAAAATAAAACTATCGAGCGAAAATGACATTTAGATTAATTTTTTGTTATGTTATTTTTAAAGGTCTATTATTATTATTATTAAGAGAAGATACTTAAAATTTTACAAAAAAAATATAATATTTAATTGATTAAAATCTCAAAATCCCAAAAGTTTATAATTACAACAGTTTACAAAAATTACGTCAAAATTTTAAAGAAATTTTAACAAAGGAATTTCACAATAAATAAAAAACTCCAGTTTATGTTTTTCTGTGTCATGAAATATGATACACGAGTAAAATAAAAGACATATAAATAAAATAAATACAAAAAATTTTATTAAATTTCAAACAAAAACAAAATATAATAAAACATCAATTTGAAAAGAATTCTGTCAATAATTTCTCAAATGTGAAAAAATAATTCCACTTCCTCAGTTTTAGAAAGTAATTGATTGGAAACTCTTAAATGTTGATGATTAAAAATTTTTAAATAAATATGTACATTATGATTTAAATCAATATTATTTCAAAAACTTTAAGTAAGAAAAATAGACAGAATGATAGGTAATTAGGCAGGACATGTCTTTTAGTAATGAATACTCTTGAAATAATTATATTGATCATAACCACAATATACAAGTTATATCTGTGATTATAATAAAATACGTAAATTGTGATTATAATCAATTTCCTTATTGCACACATAAGTATTTTAATCAAGAAAAAATATAGTCCGAAAGATAAGAAATTTGAAATGCACATTTTCAGCACATTGCAATTTTATTCATTAAAATCAAAACTATAATAAAGCAAATTAACATATATTAAAATATTTCAGAAATATAGCGATTCAAATCTTATTGTTCCTTTCAAATTTCCAATCATCTATTTTGATTTATTATTTGTCTATAATATTTTGATTTTATAAAGCTAATTTTAATTTTTCACCATTTAACAATTAACGCGATCAAATGTATTCATTAATGTTACTGAATAGTTGATATTTTTATTTTATTATTTAGCACAAAAACAATGCAAAAAGTAGACTCGAACATATATTTTCTATAACTTATTCGATTCGACGTATAAAAATTTCAAGTCCATATTATCATTAAAATGTATTACAGAGTTTGAATAAAAATAATGTAAGAGTCTGTCTGTAGAAGTTATACATTGAAAATTCTTTGGTGTTTAATACTACAAATTACATTTCAAACATCGCGTAAATTTCTTTAAAAAAATTTTTTGAATTACAAGTAAATGTTATACAAAAAATTTTAAATATTCTTTATGACTACATTTTTATGAAAATATAATGAATTATGACTAATTTACACTATTTTTGTTTTTAACTTTAGAATTAAAACTATGATGAAATGTAAAGATATAATTTCATTTGTAAAAATAAATTTCCAAAATCTTTACAAACTGAATCTGGTAAGTAGTGGTTTTTGATTTACTACGAAATTCACATATTCTAAATTCTACAACAGACAGAAAAAAAGAATAGTTCATTTTTCTGTTTTTAATAATATTGTTTTTACTTATATTCACATAATAACCTTCACATTGACCAAATGCATGAAATTATGACAAGACTATTAAAAACACACTGATTTTCTTTGAAACACATATTCGAGGATTGAAACATATTACTTGAAAGATAAAGTTATTCAAGAATATTTAAACAAAGTTTTAAGCAAAATCCTATTTCAAACTACCACTCAATGATAAATGGAAATAAATGTTGCTAAACATTTATTCAAAAATGATGCAAAATATACGTAGTATAAAAGAAAGTTTATCCAATTGGAAATTCGAAAGTGAAACAGATCTATCACATAGATATGAACGCTAGAAATATGTTTAATTTTCATTATGATCTCATATTAATAATATTCAAAACTAAAAAAAAAATAATAAGTTTTACTAAAATGTTTTCCGGATAGTTACACTTAGCGATGGAATGTGTTCCTTCTCCTCACGTTTATCGCTGCTGGCAATGGGAAATATCCAAAAAAGATCAGAGCAAATTTTATTCCAAATTTTCGAGGTTTGAAATGAAAAATTTTTTAAATGATATTATTGAAACCTTATACATCACATTGATAAAAAAATTACCAAAAACACAGACAAAACGTTCTATCTTCGAAACTCTGATAAACTTTAGTATACAGATTTAACACACACATATATAGTTGATAAAGAAATCATAAGTTTTATTAAACTTTTCTTAGTTGGATAAAAATGCAATTCTCCTCAAAAGTGATTACACTGAAATGAATTTTTGTATTTTTAATTTTTCTGAATTTTTTGCTCACTCCTTTTTATAAATTATGTTTGGAGAATGAATTTAATTTTACCTATAATCTTAATGGTCAACAAAACTTTTCGTTACAGTATTCTAAGGAAACAATTTTATTTCTCATCCATATATTGCTTCTAATTTAAGTCCATATTATAATTAATTTTTTCCCAATTTATTCTACCGCCAAAAGAAAAAACAACCGATAAAAAAAGCAACGATACATCAAATGTTTGTGATTTCATGCATTTTTATTGCAATGTAAATCACTTTTCCTCCAAATAATTACAATGCTTTAGCTTTATTCCAAGACAAAAGTAGACTTGTAAAATCTTTTATAACGATTTAAGAGAGAGAAATAGTACAAGCTATCAAAACAATACTGTCAAAATGAACAAACATAGAGTACAGAATAATTTAAAGAAGTTATAAACCCCACAGCTTAACACAGTCAAAGATCACATATTTTACAACAGAAACAAAATGACATACATCAATTAGTTAACAAATTTTAAATGTTGTAAAAAACTTACTATTACATCCTCCATTGCTTTAACATGAATATCCAAAACAGATCCCCCAATCACAACCTAAAGCATAATATAATTTTTTACTTTATTTAAATAGAAGCAAAAATTTCTTTAATTTCTCTCTTTTTATTCTTATATTACTTTATTTATGAAAATAATTTAATAGTTTTAATTAATTTAAAGCTTAATAGCCATTATATTTCAAATTAGTGTAGCAAACAATCGTTTTTTAGCATTGTAACTATATTTTTAGCCTTCTTCTAAAACGGAATTTGAATCTTTAGGCCTTAAAATTCTTTGATCATATTTCTGAAATTTAAATTATTTTAAATAAATATATTAGAAACAATGTTACTATTTAGTACGAAAAATTGTAATGAAATAAAATTGCATAATCAACTGACAGGAAAAAATCAAAAATTAACTAACTAATTTAAAAGTAACATAATTTATAGAAATTTATATAGAATATTTTACAAATTGGTCATTAATCTTAAAAAAGTAAAAGGCAACTACAGAAAACATAAGATATAGCCATTTATTAATTATAATAAATAGCTGATATCCATGAATGAACAAAAATACGAGAGCAATTGAAAAGCAGATAAAAATGATACTTGAAAAATGTAATAACTATTTTCTGTGAAAATAAGCGTCCAGATTTGAAAAGATCTGCATTGTAGATATACAAAATAAAGGATATTTTTCTGAGTCAAGAATGTGAAAAAATTTTAATCTTCATGTTTTTCAATCCTCTATATAATGAAAATTTATGAATTAGTTAATGTGTTAATACTCTGATAAAATTCAAAAAAGCTAATATGGACAAATGATTTAAGATTTATGAAATATATTCTAAAGTATTTGATAATCATTCATATTAAACTAATAATAACCTATAACTGAACCCAGATGTTGATTAACAATAAACAAAAATAATTATTCCTTATTTTACCTAATGATATGATTATATATTTTTTAGATTATAATAAGAACATTGTAATTTTTTAAATGTTATAAATATATAAATAATTGAAAAAATTAAATCTAAAGATTTTGTTGGTAACACATCTCATGGTGACAATCAGATTATCATCTACGTAGTTAAAATTAACCAGAGAAAAATTAAAAATGATAAAATTAAATAAACTTTTATTCATAGTTTAGTTTTAACATTTTATAGTAAAAAATGATGTTTTTAATAGTTAAAATACTTGGTTTTAAGTAACCTTACTGCCCCACTATAAATAATAATATTTATAACATTCGAAAAAATATCTGATCATTTTAGCTTCTTTATATGATTTTGTGAAAAACATAGCCTCAAGTATTTATAGGAAAAAATATTAAGCATAAAACTGTTTCAAACAGTCTAAAAAAATCTATGATGCTTAAAAAGATTCATCAATTCAACAGAAGAGTTATTAAATGACAGATGAATGAAATAAATAAAATTTAAAAAGCAAATTAAAAAACATATTATGCTTGGCAATTTTAATAGGAATTTAAAAATTTAATTCGAAAAGAAAATCATGAGTCAAGTTTAAAAATCAATTAAATTTCCACAAAGCAAAAAATAAAAAATGAAATTCAGAAAATTTTATAACTTTTTTCATTGATTTCTGAAAAGTTCTGCATTTTTAAAAAATATCTTTCTGTACAGCAACCAAAGGCAATTAATAAATTAAGTAAAGTTAAAAGTCGAAGATTAAAAAAAATTAATAATGATTTTTTTTAATCGTGAAATCATTCTAAACTGGGAAGAAAAAAACATTTCTGAAATTGAAAAAAGTACAAAATATTAGTAACTTAAGTTATTTTTGAATAGTAACTTAAACCTTGTAACTTAAGCTATTCTTGAGACTATTTATCAAACTTTTTAAATATCTTAGTCCTCATGTACAAAATAATTAAGGAATTCATCATTATAATCATTTAATTTACTTGCATATTTTTTTATTCATAACTACATTGAACATCCTTCAAATTTTACATAAAAATTTCTGAATTTTTACAAACGACAATTTAATTGGTACTTAATAAATTAGTGCAAAATACTGTACACAAAGAAAATTTACTATTAGTATTTTTAATGAATTATTATTCAATAATTCACCATATAATTTACGTACTCTTAATTAATTTTGGATCATTGTTTACTTCAACTTCTACAAAAATGGTTGTCATATGTTCAGTTTTAAGACATATTACCGTTTTTCAGAGTTTTCAATTTTAAATCATACCATGTAATATTTTTATAATTATGAATGAATAAAAATGATAAAAATTTAGGATATATATTTCGCTGAATATCATATCTGATTAACTTTAATAAGATATTCCATTTACTTCCTAGTTTCCATTTCAAACTTAAGTTAAAATAGAAGAAGGAAAAATTACAATATTATGTTGATATTTTCAAATATAAAATTATTGCTAAGGAAATTCCTAAGAAGACTTTTGTAGAATCATTATTGATATAAGGTTATCAATATAGCAATGATTCCACACGAATCGAATTTCAAATATACTCAAACTTTTAATTAATTAGCAATCATTTTTATTTAATTAGCACAATCATAATATTACATCGTAATTTATTATTATTCCTAAAAATAATAAAACTTCTAAAATAATAACTTGCATAACTTTTATAGAAAAACTAAAAGAATATTTTAATATTGCATGTAAGTTTTTTTAAAGAAAACAATCAATTCTTTTGAATTACAAGCATCAATCACAATAAAAGCATTAATACTTTAATACAATAAAAAGTCAAATTTTAGTTTTCTTTGTAGTTTTCTTATTCAAAATTATTTTCAGATAAAAAATTCCATAATGTTGAGCATTTTTCTGATAAAAATATTCAACAGAGGAAATAATGTTGCTAATAATTTTTCCAAATAACCAAAGTTTTATTTTGTAACTATTTTTTTTTCATGAAAACTAATTTTGGATCAACTGCATAAAGTAATTTCAGTGGAAAAAATTCCTATCAAATTCGTTATAAATGATTAGCAATTTTTGTAAACGTAATGAATTAAAAAAGTTTATAGGATACATATATAAAAAATACACTCATGAGGAAAACTTAGAAAAATTTCTAAATAAAATTTATGGATCTTATAAAACGTAAAACCAAATATTATATAGAATATATAAACTATTATCACATGAAAAATTTTTGTACATAGAAAGTGGATGAAGCAAACACAACATGCATTTATTTGATAAAAATGAAGAAACAATAGGTTTGTGCGAAGATATGTTTTGGATAGCTCCATATATAACAATCAAAGAGAAAGTTAGGAAGTGTGAAGCAGTAGAGAATGCAGATTAATTATTTGTATTCTAATGAAAAATATCGCTTTCACGTAGTTATCTGGTGCGTAATTACAAGAAATAATGTTTGGAAAAATAATCATGTTGCCGTTGCAGTTTATCAGGACATTATTTTTAGGATATTAAATTCCTTTTTGCTCTTAAAAATTAATTAGGAATGTTTGTAAAACATTAATTGAGGGAACCCAATAGCAGTCCAGCAGTTGAACACAGCAAGATAATTAAAATTTTATAAAATTCCCATAAAAATGGGAGTTTGAACTCGTGAGCCAAAAAACATTATTGACAGGAGGATGATTTTGGAAAGAATACAGGCACTAGTAGAACGATAACTTTTTAAAAATAAATAGAACAACTTAGTAGCGAGGTAAAACGAAAATATCATTCTTATGTAGAAAACTGTAAACCCGGTTTGCTGTAATGGCATTTATGTAGTAAAAGAGTTACTTCTTGGCGATTAAATAATCCTCTTTTATAAATAAAATATTTTAAAATATATCTAACTATTAGTATATTATTAAGATTACTAGTGTATTTCTAATTAAGAATAATGAGCCTATTCATCGGCAATGAATTACAGTTTTTCGATATCACGTCTTCTGAAAAGTTACATTTCGGAATCGTCAATGAGTCTGGATATCAGTACATTTGAGGAGAGGAAAGAGCTTGTTAGCAATAGCTGAATAAACCAAGATGTCCCTGTCACTAAATATAAATGGCATGGCTGAGTAAATCCCGAAAAATGATATCTCTATTTCATAGCTTTGACGTAAATACAATGTCATCATAATGATACTGAATAAAATCCTATATTTTAGCGATTTTATATTAAAATCCTATATATACATTTAGCGCGATTTTCAAAACTATCACCAAAGGTGAAATGAAGTGTTGATGCCTGTTGCCAAACTGTTGACAATTTACAAATAATGATGTTACGAATATCAAGCTCAACCGCAAAATCACGATATGATTTCCAAATGAAAAATGTCTCAAACGCAATAATCCATTGAATTTCGCTACATCAACAACTAGAGAGAGCAAACATTTTTTCCTTCACAAATATCACCAAACAACGTAAATGTTGCAAAACCTACGTGCTATGTATACTAGGATTAAGTTGATAATAAATGCATTTTTTAATTGAATGATGTATCTCATCAATAAAGAAATGAAGTGCTTGACATAAGGGAAAATAAAGATTAAATATATACCTGAAATTGCACACGCATTTGCTAAATAATTCCAAACATCATGACGGAAATGTATTCAAAAGACAAATAATTTGAAAACAATTTTGAGAGATGAATAAAATAAAGTCTTTCATGATAAATATGCCTTTTCATAAAATTGCAAGAAACAATACATAAAAAAGCATTAATGTGGAAGGGATTTATGCTGAAGAAAATATATTCATCTTTATTTTTTAATAGAACTAGTAATTTTTAATAGCAGTTTCTTAGATTACAACTAGTAATTT
>JAPDSC010022904.1:161452-172219 GCA_026290005.1 Latrodectus geometricus
AACTAGTAATTTTTAATAGCAGTTTCTTAGATTACAACTAGTAATTTTTAATAGCAGTTTCTTAGATTACAAGTGTAAAGAAAAAGATCTTTTTCTTGTTTATTTTTTTGCCACCATAGGATATCTGCCTCAATTTGTATAATGAAGATACTTCAAAATGTTTATTACATGAGCGACAAATTTCATTTTTTAAGGTATGCCTCCCGCAAGATACGACAAAAAATAATTCTAATCAATATAATCATTAAAATAATTTATTTATTATTTAGATAACTTGAATCAGTCATAGAGATTAAGACATAGATAAGGATGTATTGAAAAGACGTGATAGATATACACTGAAGTGCTACTGAATTAGGGATAGCAAGGGCTATGCAAATTGTGTAGAGCTGCGCATCATTTATACGCAAGTGAAGGCGCTATGGTAACTGCATATGCAGTGTGTACTGTGATTGTTCTGAATTCGTTGTTGGAATTGCTAGTCTGGGTAAACTGCTTGATTTCGAAGCCCTCGATCACGGTCAAATCGTACATACGTGACGCACGAATCATTCAATTTCCGAAAGTCAGACAGCTAAAATATTCAAGGTCGACAGTGCCAAGAGTATACCAAGAATGCATGGATGGTGGACAAAAACTAAATCTCGCACAAATTGCAAAGGACAATTAGCCTTAACAGTGTGTGATGAGAGACGTCTCATGAGTATTGAACGTAGACAGCGAAACCAAATAATAGCTCAAATTTGCACCCAGTTGAATAGCGGCGTCAGTCGACAGTCCATAAATGGACTATCAAACGCTCGTTTTATCGTATGGGTTTCGGGAGCCATCGACCTACGAAAGTAATATAGCTCACGCTTACCATCGATTTGAGAAACATGAAGTGAACGAGAAACACGGAGTGATGAAACTCGATTCTGGCTACTTAACGCTGACGGGAGGTTGAGAATATAGCATCAGGCTCATGAAACCATGGGTCCTACATGCTTCGGGCTCATGGATCCTGCATGCAGTCATGAAACTGTTTGAAATCTTTGGTGTGTATACCAAACTCCATCAATCCAATTCCGTACATAGAATTGCTGGGTGAACATTTCCATCCGTTTATGTTGTTCTATTATCCGTACGGTAATGGAGTTCTCAAGCAAGATAACACTATATCTCACAAGCCTGGTTGGCTGTTGGCTATTTGGATGAGCATTCCTCTGACTTTTACATAAATTGGCCACCAAGAAGTCCAGACTTAAATCCTATAAAACTTCTTTGCGATGTTTTGGAATAAGGCGTGAATGGCCATCATACATCACAATGAACTTTATTAAATTATGGACATCTTTAGCCAATATTTGGCAAACCATTCGTGTATAACGTTTCCACTAACTTCGTGAATCGACACCTCATTGTGTGGCAACCGTTATCAAGAACAGAGCAGGCCAAACTTGTTATTAGGTAGGTATCCTTAATTCAATGGCTCTTCAGAGTAATACATAAACATAAATACAACTTGTTTTCTTTATTGCATGCACTTTCATAGAGGAGAACAGTACACATGAAAAAGTCAGAGAAAGAAAAACAAATGAGAAATCAATCAGCGCACATAAGAAAATTAAATATTTCGTTACTTTTATTAAAAACTTATGATTTACAATAGGAAAAGTAAGTAGAATAGAAGACATAAAAAGAGCAGACACAATGAAATTTCATTATTTTATTTCTCAATTTTAAAATTTACAATATATATAGAATAATGTAATACCGGTCTTTTATTCGTGGCTAGTGATTTTCCATAAAATCTTGAACTAGGTGGTTGTAAAAAACATAAAGGATGAGTTCCAGTTGAATAAGAACGTCTCTTAATATTATGTAGTTGAACAGCTATTTGGCTGGCAACTTTGGCATTGTTTTCCAGTAGACCAATATCTGAATAGTTAAAGTCACAGACAAAAAAGTACATTTATGGAAGATTAATAGTAAAAGTATTTACTTCTACAACTTTCTATTCAAGAGAAAAAAACAAAACATCATAACATTTTAAATTTATAATTTTATAGGCTAAAATATATTATTTAAAACATGATTATAATATAGAATAATGTATTCAAAGATCTATTTAAATATATAAATAAATAAATATATAAATTAAAAAAGTCCTTAAAATATTAAAAATCAACACTATTATAGAACATTCTAATCAAACTGATTTTAAAAATATCCTACTTAATAACTCTAAGATGAAATGTAATGGAATTTACTTGTAATATTCTTAATGAAATATTAACAAGAAAATCAATTATATAGTTTATATTACTTGCTTCATTGAATTCAATGTTTGTAAAAAGTTAAAAACAATTGTAAAACTACATAACACACAAATAAAAATTTAAGTTATTGAATCATAAAATATATTTTTCTTTACTTTCATATATAACATTAATCATGATACTTTCGATATTATATTCAAACTTTATATAAATGCAAATTAAAGTTTATAGAGTTATGTTCTGTGTAAGTACAGCAGAAGTAAGACGTAATTAGTAGCACATCAAAAAGTCCTTTTGAGTAAACCAGAAACAGTTCATATAATTCAGGGATAGTTTATCTCGTATATCTACCTCTCATTTTGTTGTCAGAATAAGTCAATCATGTCGAGTTAATTTTATAGACAAATTCAATTTCATAACAAAGAACTCCCACCATTCGCACTGATAACACAGTATCTTGATTTGATTTTACAAATTATACATTGCTTAGCATAGATGCCTAGTAATCCATCATGCCAAATTCTAAATTTGGTGATATTTTTAGTGAATTTCCTTATTTATCTGGCAACTTAATTCATGATGTTATCGAGATGGAGAATAGTAAAAATTATGTACAAAATTCTATTCTAGCCACCCTATCTATGTTATCGCGAAGAAATTTAGAATATTTAGTTCCATTTTTGTATTTTAATTAATTTTTTATGTTTCCTTTTTTTTTAAAAGTCTTAATATTTCAAAAATATGTATTTATGCTTTTTATTTAAGAGATTTAAATTTGTTATTTAGATGTGTAGAAACTTTTTTTAGGAATTTTTTACTTCACAAATATGACATCGTCCCGGCATTGCGTCACAATTACGACATCCTGGCAACATTTTTTTCGTCACAGGATAAGAAATAAAATAAATGCAACCGATCTTTACAATAGCAAGTAGCGCAAAGTAGTGAAAATTTATTTGAAAGTCGCTAGATCGAAAAAATTGCTGCCAAGATTTGGTTATTTTTGTCTAAGTATTTAGTCTAGCTAGAAACTCAAGAACAATAAAAGAATAATAAGCACGTAAGCATTCAAATGAACAAAAAGAACCTATTTTCATCATATCTACATTTACAGAATAATACAAATGAAAGGATACTAGCTCTAAGGGAAGCTCCTTGACTGAGATCACGAACTCGATCTAAAACAAATGGCGTCACGTCCTTCCCTGAAATACCTTTGACTCTAAAACGGAGGGAAAAGACAAAATATGATTTTCGCAAGAAACGAAACACATTATTAAAATACAAGAAGAAAATGGTTGTTTTATGATGTTTTCTACCAATATTTTCAAATTTATTATAAGCTATTTACAATATTCACTCTATAGATTTCAATGCATACATTTGGAAATAATGAAGATGAAAAAATAATACAAAAATAAAATATATTTTATTAACTTTTTCTAACGTTAAAAAATGTACAAGCAGAATGTATATTTTTATAATGTTATAGAGAAATCTTTGAATACAAAAAATGTTATTTAGATAGTGAATATTTAAATCACAAGCAGATAATACCTCACATAAAGATTTTCCATTAACAAGATGTATAAAATAATATAATATATTTTCTTAATAGAATAAGTAGAAAAAAGATGAACATTGAAATAAATAACAGATAGCTAACAAATGCATATTATTTATTTTGTTTAATATCAGATTTAAAGTATAAGAAATTATTTTAGATATACTTAATATATAGATACAAGTTCTAAACAAATCCAAATTGAAAACGTAATCAATATCTCACGCAACGCAAAAAATACAAACAATATTTAAAAATGTAAAAATTTTATGAAATATTTTAGAATTTTAGTTTATTTCACGAAAATGTAAAAAGAAAAAAGTAACTAATTTTTCCTTTACAGTTTAAAATTGTGTTTTAAAAGTTTATTTAAGATACATTTAAGATATTAACTTCAAAAAACAAATTAAATTTGTTTTTTAAAATTGCTCATTTAAAGAAATAAATGTCCTCTATCACAATAAAAAAAACTGAAGACAAAAAAAATATGAAATATTTATTTTTTAAAATAAAATTACATGAGTGTCATTATTATTTAGAGGGCGAAATACAATATTATTACCGTGCATCGTCAAGAGCTTTTTCAATAACAGATTCCGTTTTATAACCATCCGCATGATACTGTTCTGGTATTGGCACGGCTAGAAGAATACCACTTTCTAGCGATAATTGATCTCTTGAATCTGCAAAATATAGAATTTAAAAGTAATGTTCATCAATAATATTTAAATGGCAAGTATTTTGTATATAAACAATAAACTTAATAGATAAAAACATACATAATATAGATTAATGTATGGCATAATGGTATGAATGAATGTGAACCGAAAATCACATCCACTAACATGTTTTTTAGCACTATCAAGTTTAATAAGCATTAAAACGCCTACACGTAAAAATTTATTCCGAACTTCAGAAATATTTTAATTATTTAGCATTCTCCAATGTAAAAGCTTTGAAGAAGTCTTTAATGTGTCAAAGTCTTAAAAATATATTGCTGTTAAAGATTTTAATTAAAGTGCTAAAAACATTTTCACACCAAAATTAAAAAATTAGTTACATAAAAAAGCCTGTTACCACTAGCAACCAACTTGCAATAATTGCCAATTACTGTGAAGAAAGAAGCATAAAATTGAAATAGAAGTGAATTTTACTAAAAACTATAATAAAATATATATTTTAGCAGAATCTGAAATTATTTTATTTATGCTATCAATTCATGATACATTCAAAGTCGTGTAATTCAGAAAATGAAATCTATTCTTTTTTTTCTTTTAAAAAATTTAATCATAAAATAACTTTTGGAGCGGCGAGAAGAGGAAAATATTTTTTTCCTTAAATTCTTATTTGCATTTACATTTGAATGGCTGTTTATATGATTTGGCGACAATTAGAGTTCTAATCACGCCACAAACTTTCAAGAAGCCAAAAATATTTTTTTACAGAGAGAAAGATGTTTTCTTGTAACGAAATAATTAAATTTTTTGGACATTCAGAATGATTCTTTTATTAAAAAATGATTTGAACTAACAAATATTGTATATTTTTATAAGTGAGCCACATTTTACTTGATCAAACAAATTCTATTTCATTCAATGAAAGAAACTCAATTAAAAAGGCATGGAATAATTTTCTCATAACTATAATAATGGACCTGAAACTATTATATAATCGGTATAATTTTAACAGTATTTTTTTAAGATTCTATCATATAAATTCAGGAACTAAAGCAGTAATTTAACAAATTGAATTTACCCAATCAATTATAAAATGCCATTTATGAATTGAACTTTGATTCCGCCATCTGATTATCATAAATGATAGAAAATAATTCCTTTCTGTGGCATATTTTTCATTTCTTTTAGGTTTAACTTATTCGGATTCATTAAATTTCTGGCCGCTGACGCCTTGATTTCCATGGGTTACTCAAATGTAGCAAAATTTTCTCATTCTGCGATTTCCACGGGTAAATGTTTTTCTTCCTTTCTTTGCTGCGTATCCACCCTTTCACCATTTACCCAGTAAAATAAATTATAAAAAGTATTGGACATTTAATTTAGGTTTTGACCAGCAGACGTCTTAAGTTGTCCAGTAAATTGCGTCATTTGAAGTACTTGGTATTTACCACTCTAGCTTTACTATGGCTGCCACCTTTTTCTGATAAAAAAAGCGGCAAAAAAACGTTCAGGGATTGAAAAAACATATATTCATGATCATTTATCGAATTCTGAAATTTTTTTTTAGTTTTAATAGTCATACTTCGGTGAAAATGGTAGATTTTTTCTCAGTGCATTATATTTTCTAAAATTTTACACACTTTACATTTCTATATTATTTAATGAAGAAAAATTAACTAAGTCAATTGAAATTTATTTAAAATAAAATTTATGATAACATCTGAAACTAGTTCCAGAATAACCAGTTTCTTATGATGAACATCTACGTAAAGATCTTTTCTAGAAAGAAAAAATGTATATTTCAATTCTCTAATGTATATATATATTAAAATATGTAAAAAAACACAGAATTTTTTCAAGCAATTTCGGTCTACAAATTGAGCAGACAGAAATTAAAGGAATCTTTAAATAAAAGTTATTCGATGATACAGTAGTTTTATGTGGTAAAAGTCAAGGTTTGAATTCGTAAACTGAATTAATTTTATTGAACAAACTTTACCCAAAAGCTGAATTTGTTAAATTATGTTTCCAAACTGTTAAATGAAATTGAAAGGTGGCTGCGCAGATAAAAAAAAATCAATATAAGCTATAACTTATAATAGAACCATATTTAATTAATTTATTTATTCATTAAATTCCTCAACAAAGCTAAAATTTGGGAATACTGTTACTCAAAAAATTAAAATTAATGTTTTACACATTAATTTGGCGATTTAAAAATTGTAAAAAATATTCTTCATTAATCTGTTTTTATTCGTTTACGCATATACTTTGCAATATATGGACACCAAGTTTATGTCACACAATATGTTTATTTCGGGCACATTAACAGTAAGTTTAAAATATGTGAGTCTGTTAAAAAAAATGCTCTTATTTGATGACTATAACGTTTCCCATAAACCATATTTAAAAAAAATTAAATAATATGCGAAATCAAAATATTTCTTTAAAATATATTATTTTTATTAAAGGAGACCATGAAACAGCAAATTATGAGTTTCATTTTTTGATAAAGACTAGAGAAATATTATATACTTCATATAATTATATTTTGAGATTTCACTCGATAAATCATTGGTAATTATAAATGTAGAATTCATAATTAAAAATCTAATGACAAATGAGATGAACAAAATATTAAAATGTAAACAATTGTAAGCTCTTAATTTTAAAAGATAACAACAAAATTAATTATTTTCAATTACGAAGTATGTGGTCTGATTTGCATTGAAATAAATTGCAAAAAAACATTTTAAATTTTGATTTTAAGACATTTCAAAGGGATAATAAGTGCTTTAATTGAAATAGTACACAATCATTCTTGACTTGTTGACATATAGTAAATATGTTCAAATTGTACTATGGAAAAAAAAAAGATGTGTTTGCGATTGACCGAATATTTTTACAGCTGAAAAATAATGAGATTATTCGCAGTAGTCAATTCCGAATTAGTAATAGTTATTTCTGAAAAAATAATTTAACAATATATACCTCCTTAAATATTTTTGAGAAATTATTTTCTTCATGTTCAAAATGGAACACTTCCGAGAAATACACAAAGTTTTAATATCCCTCGATATTATCATTACTAGAATTTATTAATAAGCTTTTATATACGTGTCAATATAGAGACATAGAATGACTCCGGTTAACTTTGACTGTTTTTTTTTTTTTTTTTTTTTTTTTTTTTTGCACACTACATTAATTCAACTGGCACTTACATTTATAAGTCAGTTTCGAATCTGACATTAAAAAAATATAAATCCAAGTTTAGAATTAAATCTGCAAATTATTAACCAGAAATCTAGGGCCCTAACGATTTAACTGTTGGCTCAGTAAAAATGACTCTGATCTGAACCAATTAACTGATTAAATCCCACTAATATCAAACCTCACGTAGTTTTGAACCATTATTAAATTCTTCAATTTTGAACAAATGAATCAAATCCGCAAACTGTTATACAGAAATCTAGGGCCGGAACGATTCAACTGTCCGCTTAGTAAAAAAGAATGATTAAATCACGTCAATATCAAGTTTCTCTTAGTTTTGCACCAACCAAATTTTGAGCAAAATCAAATGCAAAAATAAAACTCATAGTTCTGAATAAAAAAAATTATCAAGTCAATATATTTGTAACAGCATTTTTTTATGCCACGATGAGACCTGAGCTCCAACAAATATTTTACATGCATAAATCCTTTTAAATCAGCAATCTTTGTTTGGGTCAAGAAAATTCTTAAGAGATTAATTTTTTCATCCATTGTTCATCCACAATGTCCAAAATGCACTTTTCCAAATACTTCCTGGAACCAAAAATGTAGAACTTTTGACAGGAATCGGCGTTCAGATAAGCTATTATATTCAATGTTTATTTAACACCAAATGTATACCAAAATAATTAAAAATATTCAATTTCAAATAAAGAAAAAATATCAATAAATAAGTTATTGAATTGTTTTTTTATTATTATTATTCAGAGATTTTTTTTTTTACTTTAGTCTTTTTTTAATAATAGTATACATTGAGGTTAAAATTATCTTTTTATGCTGTTAAAATATTGAACCATAAGGATTTATGCTATTAATAAAATTTAGCTCAATCATAAATTACCCAATAAGAGTTTATATTACCGGCAAAATTTCGCTTAATGAGAATTTTCCATTAAAAATTAACTACATATTGCTATACTCGTGTAGTATTAAGAGATACAGTTTTCTGTCATATCAATATATACATACAAAAAACAATGCTAAGTAATTAACCAGATTTTACGCAAACAAAATTATATAACATATATCTGTAGTACGTACTAATCTTATTAACAGAATATTTTCATACCAATGAAGTGATGATTAATGTGTGATTAAATTATTGTCTACAAATTTTGTTTTAGGTATTTTGGGGTCTGAAAACTGGAACGGAACTCATTCGGTTAGAAAAGCAAAACGTTTAACAACCATGATGACCATATACGTAGTTTATACACAATAAAGTAATACAGAATAAAATCAACATAAAATATAAAATCAACATTAAATGTAAAATTGAATATAGAGATTTTTTTATATATATAATATTTACTAAAATTTTCTCCTTAAGAATTTACACTGAAAAGAAATTTACGAAAAATCTTATTTAGAATCGGAAATGCAATGTGTGATGCTTATATGTAACACTTCCATTTAGAACTAAAATTGTAAATCTTATTTTAAATTATTATAACTATATATTTATATATAGTTAAAATAATTTAACAATAAATCTTAAAAAATATTTATTTTACTTAATTTTTTATTTCAAAAATAGCTGAGTACTTTTTTCAACATAGAATTATAATATACAAAAAGTACAAAACCTGTAAAATAATTTCTCAGCTAAAACTATTTAACGTTCTTAAAATTATTTCTTTTTTAAAAAAAAATCCCTTATAAGCATTACAATATTATTCATCTTTTCTACATGACATTTAAATTTTAGTAGATCTTTATAAGGATTTTAAGGAATTACTTTAAGAATAAATTTTCTTTCTTTAAAAATTATTGAAAAATTTAAAATAATTCCCCTTTAATAATTTTAAAGCGAAATGGGGATAAATCTAGTAAAGAGGCCATTGCGCTTTCTAAGTATTATTAGAAATTTTCTAATATGCAGCATAACAACTCTTCCTGCCATGTTACTTCGAACGTGCATTTGATACGGATGTAGTTATAAACATAGACTACTCTTTAGGGAAATGTTGCCGATTTAAACTAGATAGTTAACGGTATTCATAGATGCGCGTGTTACATATTAATGATCAATCCCAACAATGATTAATTAACTCGATTAATTCTGTGCAATAGTAAATTTTAATTGGTTTGCAGTGTTTCAAGCTTGTTAAAGTCAAATAGAAAGTATGTCTCCCTTTCTAAAATCTTATTCCTTGTTTGTAACTGTCAAATTCTTATATATAGTCGAATTTTTAGAAATTGACTTTCAATTACGATAAAAGTACAAAGCAGTATTATTAAATTTTAAAGATTCTGTAGAATCCGTTAATGTACTCGAGTTTCTGTAAAAAGATTTCTCTATTAATAGTGCCATGTACTACAAATAAATATTCTAGGTATATATATATAAAGTATAATTTTTATTATAATTAATTTTTAACTATAATAAGTATAAAACATATTATAGTTAAATTTTGAAAATTCTAAAGAATCATTAATGAACTCGAATTTCTGTAAAGAGTTTCTCCTCTAATACAATTCCATGTGTCATTAATCAATATCCTGATTAAATATACAAATCAATTAAATTTTGTATTCACATTAATATAAGTTCCCTTTCAATTATAATAAAAGTACAGAATATGACAATCTTTATCGTTAAATTTTGAAAATTCTATTGAATCATTAGTTTAATCGTGGCTATTAAAAAAAATTCCTTCACTGACTAAATTCCATAGGTCACAGAATAAATATTCTAAGAATCCATATAAATTACAATAAATATTGTATAATACAATTAATATGTGTACATACCTAATTATTATTTAATAAATAAATATCTCTAACAGACACACACTTATCTTTTTCGATTATTTATTTGAAAACATATTTAAGCTTTAACTATTTAGCAACATAACAAATATTTATATCTCTCTCTTTCTCTCTCTCTCTCTCTCTCTCTTTCTCTCACAGACATATATTACTTTTATTTCAAGAGTTCAGGTCTTACGTTACAAAAATATACCACTCAAGTCATCATTCCATATACTTTACA
>JAPDSC010022904.1:172229-287572 GCA_026290005.1 Latrodectus geometricus
ACGTTACAAAAATATACCACTCAAGTCATCATTCCATATACTTTACATCATCATAATTAGCTAGACAGCTCAGTGTGAGCTTAAGCCTTCCTCTGAAGTTTTCTCCGTGACGACCAGTGAAAAATCTTTCACATCCAATTCTTTTCATTAATTTCAAGGAAATCTGATTCCATCCAATCAGACCATCTTAACCACGATCTTCTCCTTTTTATAGTTACAGTAGGTCTTAAGAGCAGAAACTTTTTATAATTTTACCATCATGGATTCGAAGCACGTGATTCATTCAGTTCATTCAATTTAATTTTATATATTTCACAATATCAGGTTCTTTATATATCTTAGATAATTCTGAGTTACATCTCATTCTCCAATTATCCTTCTCCTCTGCACTACCAAGAATATTCCTCAAAATCTTCCTTTCAAATGCCGCAACAGTATTTTCCTAAAACTTGTCATAGTCCAGGTCTCAGAAGCATATGTCAAGACAGACCTCTCTAAAGTTTTGTAAATTAAAAAACTTTGCATTCCTAGAAGGAAAACTGGATTTAAAGAATCTCCTTGGGCCAAGAAAAGCTTTATTTGCCAAAAAAATACTTTACATTCATAAATTTATTCCACAATACATTATATATAATGTGGAATAAATTTCCACAATCCCTATTGATTAATGCTATTGATTTATGAATTTTAATCCACAATTAAAATTCATTGATCAATAGCATTATATATATAATGAAAATATTACTCTTTAAATTAATGAAAGAATTAATTTTATCTTTCGAATAAAAAAGAGACATTGATATGAAGAGATACTCATAATTTGATAATAGTATATAAATTACAAGATTATTTTGCTACATAAGGTACAATTTAACCACAAGATAAAAAAAAATTCGTCATTTTCTAAATTTATTCATTTAAATAAAATATTATTTCAATAAAAAGGAGGATGCAGAAATGAATGGTCATTAAAAATGGCACGAAAGAAATTATTCGATTTCCTCTATTTCAAGTTCCTTGATAAAAAATTTAACTGCTCCTTTACGTTTTCATACCTTAGAAGAAAAAACTTAAGTAGATATAGAAATAGGCATTATTATACCAGTTTTAAATTGCTTGATATTCATTATTTGTAAAAAAATATCTATAGTATACTTTCCAAAGAATAAATTTAAAAAAGGGAATTATATTCCCAAATAATGCCTTACGGTACTAAATTCTCCAAATAATTTTATATACATTCCTGATAAAAAAAAAAGTAAAATAAAAAAACTATGGAACAATTTAGTTGAATATTATTTTCATCATTAGTTTTAACTGATTATAACTCAACAGTGAAAAAGCAGAGTTTACATATCGTAAATAATGAACAAATAACTACTTTAAATTATGTTGTTGGTAAAAAATGTTCAATAATATCCCTATCAGAGCAAATTTTTTAATATTTAAAAAATACAGAATTAATATGCCCAACATCTAAATTATGTCGAAAGAAAATTAATCGAAAATCAAACACAATAATCAGTAATAAAAAAATTTATGTATCATAAACATTATTATTTCATAATTAAACACATGAAAAAAATGAAATTGATTTTTCATAGGAATGTAACATTAACATAAGAAAATTATGATGGAGAAGTGTTTAGTTATATCAAAAACTAAATCAAAACAAAAGTAAATATAAACTATAAATAAATGCAATTTTATAGTTTTTTTTATTTATATATATATATAATATATTTACAGATCATTATATTAAAACTTAGATTATTTGTAATTTTTTTACCGATTTCAACAGATGAATGGAACAATCAAAAAACATTCAAGTACACTTAAATACCAATATTTGTCCTTCATTTGAGATTGTTTTGCTTACTGTATAATAAGAGCATTTCATAAAATTTTTCAAGTAATTGAAATTACAATTTATTTAAGTTATTTTTTACAGGGCAAATCAATCATTCCTGTAAGAGTATCTAAACTCTAAAAGAAGAAAGTAAATATATTATAATAAGCAATGTTACAAAAGTTCAACGATTGCATAAACTCTCTCTCTCTCTCTCTCTTAATCGTAAAATTCATTTTAAGCCTTCCCAAATATTTTATTTTTATTGAGGTAACATATTGATTATTTGCTCAAAAATACAGCAAAGGGTTTAAGTGAAATGGCGTCAGAATTTTCAAATCCCTAAGCAGACTAAGCCTATAAAAAGAATTTAGCTTGTCTGCAATTTATTTTAATAATGTATTTCGGTTCTCGTAAGCGATAACGATGTAGTACATGGGAATAAAATCAACGCTTTCCATATACTAAACACGTCTGCGTGCTTAAGATAGTAAAACTAACACCCATCTTAGAAACAAGACGCCACGCCCTCAAAGAAACTGTATAACACGACAGCAAAAAGTAAATAAATCAATCAAAAGAGAGCAGAGTATGAATATTAAGTGCCAGAAACTGCTAAAGCAACGCTTGATTTATTCTGACTTTATAAGTCTATTTTGGGAAACATTACCAATCAACAAATAAATAATTAAGAAGCTGTTTTCGCTGTTTCATCATTAATTCAGTAATGCTAGTAACTCAGAAGAATGTGAATATAGAGGTTAATTTAATTAATGGACACATTTTATCCTGAGTTTTGCTAGATCTGAGCGAAGTCTTATTTTGACGACAGAGCTCTTTAAATAAATCTAGAGAGCTTGCTAACAAATAAATAAATAAAATTTCATTCATTTTTTTTTCTTGCATTGAATTTATAATTATTTAATTTACATCAATGTGCTGCAAAGTTAAAACTAAAGCAAAACAACTTGTAAGATAATTCACACTGGCATTGAATTTATGTGAAAAAAATGCCATTTTCAGATGCATATGTTTGATTATTAAAAACTTTTGTATTGTTTAATCATTTTGTGTCTTTTAAAAAAAGTAGACAAACATAAATTTGACAAAAATGTAAGAACTTATCAGTATATATAAAAAAAAATTTCCTTGCTCAAATAATAACATAACTTTTCTTTAATTTACTTCAAGCAAAATTTTAAAGACATAAAAAATTATATTATAAATGTCTTTTGAATATATATTGTCATGACATTTTATAAATAACGAAGAATAAATAACATAACTTAACCCTTTCAATAAGACTTTTGGCCAGTGAAGATATTTCTGCATAATTGAACTAAATATGCTGTAAATAAGTAAAAGAACATAATTTCAGATTTTTAGAAAATATGGTATTTGATAAAATGCCTTGGGACATATATATCCTTGCAGTAGTTTAAAAGCGAATACTTTTCGCACCAGTAATTTTTTAACATTATCTGGGATTCATATATCCCCGCAGTATTGAAAGGGTTAAATCTAACACAAATTTCAGAAAAATAATTCGGAATGTTACAAATATTTTACCTTTGAACTTTCTCATACATTTACTAATAATTTATTGGTATTTCAAATGAATGACATTCCACAAACTATTATTAATCAATTAAGCATGTAAGAATAAAAACGAAGTTTACATTTTTAGAGTGGAAATTCGGAAATGACTTAAAATAAAAAGATATATAACCGAAATTTTTAAAAAAAAATCTCTGAGATTATATTTTTATTACTTCAAACTACCAATTTCATATAAAAATAAATTTATGGTTAAGACATTATTTAAAATAATGTTTTTGAAATAAATATGATAGCATGAATGAAATATTTTGAGAAACAAAACACATAATAAAAAGTTAAAAAGAAGCAATCTGATACAATGATTAGTGTACTGCAGAAAAAATTATTTTTATTAATCCATAAAACTTTTATCCAAAATAAACGTTTAGATTTTATTTTAAATTCATATTTTTAAAAGATTTATCAGTACGAGAAATGAAAAAAATGCCTAAATAAATAAACAATCAGACACATCTTACAATTATGGATGCTGTTACTAGCTTTGGATGAATATTATAGACATAGAGAACCACTAGTTTACAAAACAAATTTTAACTTAAGCACCTTGTAATATTTTAAGTAATAATTCACACTACACTTACATGAAATGAAATGTGATTTAAAATTAACTCAAAGAAATTTATATTCTAAACACATATGAAGTGGCATTTGTAGATCTTTCATTAACAAATATCGAAAACTGCCTTCTAAACAGTGAATACTAACTATAGAATCCCCACATTACAAACTAACTCAATTGATATTCTTCCTACAATTTGTCATATGGTAGCTCTTTTATGTATCCTTCATTTCATATCGTATATTCGTATTTTCGGCTTCTGTCGTAAACTTCGCGTACCTTTTGGCTTCTAAATAAAGGAGAAAGAAGCTACCATAAAATCAATACATTACAAGTGAACACAATTGAAGTTCGTTGTATAATAAAAGAAATGGTGAAGTTTAAAGTATACTTCGCTTCATATATCTTCGCCTCTTTCAGCATTCTTGGTATGTTTCACGTATCTTCCAGCTTCTAAAGGAAAGAAGCAGCCATAAAAGCAACATCTAACAAGCGAACTCTTTATATAATACATTACGGTGAATGTTCAGGGTTTCTGATTTTATATATATTCTCATTTTTCAGCCAGTCATATACTTCATGTAATTTTCGTCCTCTAAATAAGGAAAAGAAGCAACCATAAAATCAACAAAGAGCGAAATCAATTGATATTCTTCGTTCAATACAAGAAATGATGGATGTTTAAGACACCTTTCAATTTTATGCACCTTCTTCGTACTCATCCTCCGTCTTCAAATAAAGGAAAAAAGCAAACATTAAAATCAACACCTTGTCTCTTTTGGATTACATGATGAATTCGCTCGTTCATAATACAAGAAAAGGTTGATGTTTAAGATATATTTTACTTCAATAACTTTCTTAATATCTTTTGGCTTCTGAGCAAAGGAAAGAAGCAACTATAAAAGCAACACATTACAAGCGAGCTCAATTGATATTCATTATATAATACAAGAAATGGTGGATATGTTTAAGGTACCTTTCTTACTTTACTTAAGTGAAAACTAGACTATGACTTTTCAAAAAACAGCAAACAGGTTGAACGTTTACATATTTGTGTTAATAAAAATAAAAGTGAGTTAAAAAATTATTTCAATAATTTACTTATAAATCAACAAATTTTACGAACGTTGAATTTTTGTTAAATTGTTTACAATATGTTTAAAGGTTTCTATAGTTTCCTGTTACGTTTGAAAAAAAATTTGATTTTTAATTCGCTTAAAATATGTTTTTTAAAAATGTTAAATATATTTGTAATAATTAATGAAAAATATCAATAATATCTAATCTAAACATTATTATTTCTTAAATGTATAAAATCAATTACATGTCTACCGAAATCAGCTCATTATCGAAAGAAAAATCGCATGTAAAAACATGATCATATTTTATTACTAAAGCAGTAAAACGGTGATCATTATTTCTTCATTCTTCCTGATTCTCTTTTCGGCGTTATTTCTAGGCTGGGAAAATAGAAAAATAAAAATTCCGAAACACATATTATTATACGCCGATGAATCTTTTGGGTTGTATATTATATGGTTTATAACTATGGAAAAATTTAAATATTTGCCATTAACTAGGCCACGTGAATCTTTGGAACTTATTTGAGAATATATGTAATCCATCCATCCATCATTTTTCAAAATCCACGACAATATAAGAAATCCAATGAAAACATCTAATGTAGACTTTATTAAAAGTATGATAAAATAAAGAATAAATGGTACGTTTTTATGACCTGAAGAAAAATGGCAAATAGAATATAACACCCGTTTATCATAATAATATAGTATATCATTGTATATTGTTATATTCCATGAGAATATTAAGAGCTATTTTTAATTTTAATCATATTCTCTTTATATATATAGATAAACTAGATTTTTAATCCAAAATCATTTGTAACTTGACATGTTCTAATGATCTCGTTTTACCCATGATATTTTTATACATCGTAGAGGACACCATCATAAAGCACTTTAATATCTAAGGCACAAATCGACTTCCGGGAGATCTTTTCACAGGTAATGGATACTTAGTTCACGTGAGGGACACGGTGGCCAGGCATTCGCACTCGTTATTGGAATGTTCGAATCTCAAACAAACCAATCGGGTTCGCTAATGACGGCAGGGCACGTTAAATATTCTGTGATCGCATTGTCCTCCATGTAAAATGTTTTGCAAGAGTGGCAGACCAAATATTGGGGATCTTCTGTTTGTCTCCGCTTTTAAATTACGAAGACACCCAGCTGCTTCAATCTAATTAGCAGAACCCATCTCAGGGCTAAGTACGGGGAAGCATGCTGAAGCAACAACAACAGTATTCGAGTTTCGCAGTCGAGAAAACCCGAAACATTTATATGCATCCAACCAGAAAGACGTACATGCAGAATGCATCCATCTCTTGTTATTTAACAATGGCTGGAATCGAATTTGGGTCTTTATTCTGCAAAGAGCACTGACCTATAACCCTAAGCCTTGTGAATGCTTTATCTACGATTTGTCATTAGCATTAATAAATAAGATTTTTATGTAAATAGAATTAAATGTAATTAATGTTTATAATTAACAAGAAGCAATCATTCGCAAACGATAAATGATTAAATAAAGACACTGTAAAATCGATCTAATGAGAAAGTGGTTTTTACTTTAAATCGTTAACAATAGATGGCAGTACGGAGTAAAAACTTCATCAAATTGATTGTTAATCTAAGAATTTAAAGCGCCGTTTGCCCACTGAAAACAATATAATTTTAATAATAGTTTGTGTAAATTTGTTTATTTTTTTAATAAAATAATTTTTTTCAATGTGAACATTGTATTTATACTCCCGTCAAGTAAATATCAACTAAAATAATAAAAATGGGTATTTTATTTGTTACAAAAATATTTGATAGACAAATGGCAATGTGCTGAAAACTAGACATAAAATACTTTAATCAACAATACTTAAGAAAAAAGTAAGTCACAAGATTAATATAATCTGATACACGGAACATTAAGCAAGAAAAATACACACACAGCAGGTGCATTACATTATATACTATGTCAACAAACAAAATGATAACAAGAACTTCGTTTCGATGAAAAGAATAGCAAGTAGGACATCATCAAGCATACAAAAAAGAGAGATAAGTAACATTTCTAAGAATACCCGAAAGAATACAAATTCTTATATTGATGTACTACCAGAAAAAGGAAAAAAAACTTAGATGAAATCACTTTCAATCTTTCCAGTAATTGTTTAGTGTCATTCCGAATCAGAGTAATATTGGAATTCTTCCAAGAAGGTATTCAATATACTTTGAAATACTCTTTCAATGGCAAAGTAATAAGACTATTTTCGGGTGTATCGATTCATCATTTTCTTCAAATAAATGTACGACTGAGGAATTATTTTCGTAATTGTAGTAGCACAAATAAAAAAGTCAATATATAGAAATAAATTATAGATGCCCAAATCACAATTTGATTTTGGGCGGAAAATATTCCGCCAATTTATTGCAAAAGTTTAAAAAAAAAAATATGGTGATTTTAAACTTGCTGCGCTCTACCGCTTTTCATATCAATTTCCATTCCTTGAAATATTTATCATTTTATAAAAATCTTGCTGTAAGAAAGGATAAAAAAAGAATCTTCGAAAATGAAACAGCGATATTGAGATCATTGATCACAATTATTGGAATATGAAGATACGGTAATGAAATAAGAAGTTACTTTTAGTTGTGGACTATTCATAAAAAAAAAGAAACTTGCTTTTTAGAATCTTGAATAGATAACGATATTTATAAAAAAGAAAATAAAAAAAAATTAAGATATACCATTTTTATCAGATGCAATCTGATAAAAATAGTACATTTTAAATTATATGTTAGAATTATTTTCGACAGAAATGTGTAATAAAGCATAAACGCAGACATGCATATTTCTACTTTAATTTAGATTATCTATTTTTAATCTTGATTTTATGTACACTGTTGTTGTCTTGATTATTTTTGCCCATGAAATTTTAACACAGTGAGCATGTAGAATTTTCTTTAATTTAATTGCAAAAATAAAAATTTGGAATAAATTATCACCCTAATTTAAGCGATCATCTACGAATAATATATACAAGAACAGTAAAAGTCATATTAAAGAGCTGCCTATTTCAGATTATTAATTTTTAAACAAGCGAGAAAATCGAAAACCACGTTTAATTAAAATAATTTAAAGAATACAGTTTTGACAGTCAGAAAAGAAGGTTACATTAACTAATATAAATGAGCTGACAGGTTTTTAACTAATGACAGATTTTAATGGTTTAAAAATGTCATGTCAAAAAGTTTCTGTCAAAAACTCTTGAGAATTTAAACTAGTGAATATTCACATAGAAATGCATTCTGAAGATGATGAATTTTGCATAAAGTCGTAAATCCGAAAATTATCTTTATACAAAAATTTTCTTCAATTGTTTACTTTATTGAATAAATGCAAAATTTGCAATGAAAAATACGATGTGGAAAATAAGTATAATAATCTTAATACCAAAAATATTACTTAAATTAAATTACTTAAATTATATTAATTAAAATTCCTTTAATTAATATAATTTAAGTAATAATCGTGCTTTTACTACAATTTATAATAATATAAAATGTTTCCCTGATTTAATTATAATAAAAACTGTTACAAAATTTTAAGCTAACATTTTTACTTATCAAGTTTATAATTCTACAGTATATTTATTTCACATATAGAAAATTAAAAAATTAATTATAATTAATAATTAATAGCAACTTGATTATAAAACTTTTCTAAGTTTCTACGATTAAATAATATCAATCAATTATTGAATTAAAAATTCTTTCAAACTATTTAAAATTTTATGATATTTAAAATGGTTTAAGCCATTTTATAACAATTTACAATCATTTTTGTTACATGCTTCTAGAGAAAAATGAGATTTTATCAGCAAACATTTAACCCTGAAATAAGGTCAACAATTTTTAATAAAATTTTACTTATTTTATAGAATTCTAGAATATTCTCTGTTAATTATTTGCCTAGAACTAGAAAATATAGAGGATTTATATCTTATCGCCAACTAAACAATAGTTATTGATAATTTTAAACACAGTTGGTTTCAATATCTTGAGAAATCTTTGTTTACGAAACTGACTGTGCAAATAAACCTCTAGAGAACCCATCAAATGTGCGTTAGAAAGCTCATAAATCTCACTCAGAAGCCATTAGAGTCCATCTATAAGCTGAGTGGTTAACGTTCAAAAGATTGTGGGTTCGATTTCCAACTAAATTCTGGCATTTAAGAGAATCACAGCGTATATTTTTTAATTCACACCACCTGAATTTAGGAAGTAGATGTTCGTAGGGGTTTGAAATTCCTTTCTAAACAGAGTATCAATCGAACTTAGTTCTTGTGTAAAAAGTTAAATAAACCAAATCAGAAGCAGTTTAGCAATAGTCATGGATTTTTTGTAACATAAACTCGTCCTGTAGAAAGTGTTTAAATTTTTTAATTCGAAATATAATATTAAAATTTTAATATTTTTTAATTATCAATAAAACAATTTTTAAATTATGTTTTTAATCGTTATATATATTTGACTTTCCTTCCTTCAGAAATTTAAATTCTAATTTATTCCAGCTAAGCTATTTCATCAGATTTCTTTTTTAAATAATAAATTTTTTTAATACTTTTTTAAATACTTTGTTTAATAATAATTATAATAATTAAAGGTTTGACTTTTTTCTTTTTAATTCAATAGATCTCAAACACACACTTTTAGAATCTTTTTCCCCCTCAAAATTAACAATTCAAAAACTTCCTATATTTATATTTTCGTACACACTAAACACTAGCGTAGGAAAAAAAATTAATCATCTATCGACCAAAATATGAATAAACAAAAGTATTATGACCGGAGTAAATGAGCCAAAGTCAGAAAAAAAAATTAACAACGAGTAATGTCTAACATTCTTTCTTGGTGTAATAAGAAAGTCATGTGCTTATAATTAATAGAAATTTCTTCGAATATTGACAAATAGGTTTATTTAAATTCAAAAAACTAAAATATTGCTTAAAAATAATAACTATAGCCCCAATGCTGGACTTACATTGCACATCACACTGTTAACAGCCTAATGGAATTGGCAACCTTCCCTGGCAATTTCACACCTCGAGCATGTGTGGGCTGTAATTAAACGTCGCGCACAGTTATCACAGATGCATAACGCAGAGGAACTGAGAACAGTAGTGAACTCGGCAAAGTATATATCAGGAGAAAATCAGTAGGTTCAAAGAAAGTATGGCTCAGCATTTTGAGATTTGCATAGATTGTCCATGGTGTTCATACTAGATATTGAATAAATAGTTTAATTTTTCATATTTTTCTTTTTTTTAATCACCTCATATATACCTTAATTCCAACGAGACTATTATTTTGACATCGTTGCACACAATTCTTCATAGTGTAGCAGTTTTTCTCCAGTCGAGTGTATATTCATATGTATACAATTAAATTCAATGGCACGACAGCCCATATGGGGGGTCAATGCCTACAGAGCCCGTATCTGTTTTACTAACTGGAGGCTCTGAGATACAAATGTCCCGGTCAGCTGGTCGACCCAATAAGAAACCACCAGCCTTATAATTTATACCCACCAATCCCAAGTATACTTGGTATATTCAGTTTTATTAATCCACTGATGGGATGAAAGACTGAGTCGACTTAAACTATTAATATCTTGTACAAATAAGTTTCATTAACGATTCTTTGATAAAAATTTTACCACTTAATAAAAGCCAACAGAACATTCATGTAAAATAGAGCCCTTTTTTGTATCATTAAAATACTTCTTATAAAAGAAACGCTTTTAAGGTCATTCGCTTTTATAGAAAAGATTCTATATATAGAAAGAGAAAAGTTAAATCCCATTATCTTTCTTTTTATAAAAATAATTAATCTATCAAGAACTTCAACTAACAAGAAACCACTCTTCGGTATAAAAAACCTCACAGAATTAACGCCTTAAAAAAGAATGACAAAAAAAAAATACTTAAATCTTTAATTCTGTTAATGCGGGATTTTTTTTTCTAACGCCAAGGGCATTTTTTCAACATTCTTTTTTCAATAATACTTTTATCCCCATCAAATTCAATGTATAATATTGAAATTTCAAAGCGCCATAATTTTTTTGACACTTGAAAAAGTTTTTATTATGAAAAACTTTTATTTAAAAGCCCCCTTTTGTAGTTGACGAAGAATATCAATAATAAAATGGTTTTGTTACAGTACATTTCAAGAGAACAAATGGTTACCCTTTTTTTAACACATACTTTCGCTCAAAAAGCTCAAAATTATTTTTTATAATTTAAGCATTTTTCAAATTCTATACCAATTGTAAGGGTAATAATTTTTTTTCGTTTAATTCTATTTTAAGGATATGTTTCAACATACATTTGAACAATGCATATAAAGCATGCACAATAAAGTTTTGTCTAATCATTTTAACTTGGGCCAAACTGACAGCCGAGTGATTAGCACTCTTGCCTACGGTTCAACAATTCGTGAGTTCGAATTCCACCTTGGGCATGGATATCTGTAGAGGTTCCGAATCCACTTTAAACATAGTTCTCGGTCTAATTAGCCCTCTGTAACTATGTGTAAAAATGACTGTTGAGCGAAAAACAAACCAAACCTTTTTAAATGTGTACCCTAGCGGCAAAATTCGGTAGAGTCCTACGCGGAATTTAAATGTGCGCGTGTGGTACGGGAAAAAAATTAGTTACGAAATTATATGTAAGACCTCAATGATCTAATAACGGATCGTCACTCTGCCCGCGAAGAAAAGAAATCGTACAAGATGAATTGGATTTTGTGCTATTTCCAACATTGTCGTTCAGCAGTAAAATTAAACCAAAATATACATTTGTCTTCACTCTAGAATCTAGATATGTATGAAGCTGAAGGAGAATGGACAGAGACCGGTAAAGGTATTTAGTGACAGCAATACATGAATGGTAATACATGAAGAAAAACAAAAGTATAAAAGATAATTTTTGAATAACTGAAAATACTTCTACTTAATTTTCAATATTTTTATAGTAAAGCATGAAGCGATATGAATAAAACAAAATAAAAATAACGTTTAAAATATAAAAACGCTAAATTTATATAATAAAATAATTTTTTATTATATAAATTTAGCGTTTTTATATTTTAGCACAAGATTGACTATATTCTTTTTAAAAATATACACTTCTATATATATAAGCAGTTAGCTTTCAGACTAATTTTTATTAACAAAATTTGCTTAAAATGAAATACCTAATATACATTTTTAATATTTCCTTGATTTTTAAAAAAAACAATATTAAGTCATTAAGTAAAATTGTAAGTTTTGCTATAAGTACTTCAAACAAATATATAGAAATTCTGTTTTCTTGAAAACTGAGTAAGGGAATTTCAGAGAATTTAGATCAAATAATAATTTGGTTATACCTTTGGCGAGAAATCGTACTACACACATTTTTGACATATATATATAAACAAATCCTAATTATCATTGATGAATTTGTATACTCACAATATCCTATCACTCCTATCATTTGATGAGTTTGAATGCACATACATCACAATAACTTTGTCACTTACCATAAAATAATATAGCTCGACTTATTTAGTAATGGTGAAATATTGTTCAAATGCAAGATCGAAAATTAAGGATGCAGCTGACAATCTATTGATGGTAAAATACCCTTTCAAAACTCTATACTTGAGACCGCCAAATGTTTTTGATTATTGACTTCCAAAAATTTTATAATTTCTCTATCTCTCTATTCCTTCTCTAAGTAAATAATTTATGTTATTTTTTGACGAAATAAATGTATACATAATAAGGATATGCTTAACGGTGATTGACTAGATTAGCAATGCTTAGTATGAACTTTAGTTTTATAATGAAATCCTTTTGGAACTCCCCACTCAGTTCATTTTTTTCTGCTTTGATAAAATAGAGTTAAGGTAACTGAAGCCAAATTCAACCATTTATGAACTTGAAACTGCAATTAAGAAAAAAAAGTAGAATTAATGTATTGAAAGCTTTAGCGTACATTTATATACCTCCAAAATTTACTAAAAAATGAATTTTGAAAAATCATCTCAAATTCAAGATTAGCAAATTCAATGACTTCATCTTGCAAGGGACTGCCGATATTTTTTATCTGAACAGAAAGTAGAGCGATAATCTATTTTGGAATATCCAGGTTTTGAATTTCTCCAAAACCATAACATAGCAGGTGGTCCATTATATTACTTACTGAAATTTAATGATTGTTCAAATATTCTTCCAAGAATTCATACATTATTGTTCATTCTGTAGCAGTTTCCAGTTAGTTAGCAAAAATATTCGTCAATAATTTGGCATTTAATTTCCCTGAAATATATCTTAAATAAGCCATAGAAACAGAACTTCCAAGAACCTCTTCAATTTGAACAGGAAGCTCACAGTACGGAAGCCGCAATATTTTCCATGTATTTGCTCATTTTATCGATGTTCCTTTTTACTCAATTCGCACACAGTGATAAACTTTTTAACGGTGGTAAATTTTTTTTCATTATAGTTTCAATGACATATTTTATAGCAGGTATAATTATTTGTTCTGCGGTTGAAGAAGCTTTTCTCTTTTTATAATATTGAGGGACCTGTTGTAAGAACATATTAACCCGCTTTCAATGACAATTACTGATAACAATTTTAATTGTTTTAATACAAATGTTGCCAATATACTGCCTTAATTTTTTTTAAATAATAGAAATTTTTATTCTTTACATCATTTTAATATGGGCGGTTCCATGGCATCATTGATAAAAATTTCATAACAAAGAAGGTACAACGAAATTTTCTTTTGTTCATTGATGAAAGTATAAAACCAGTTTTTGAAAAATTTAAATGAATATTGTCACCATTTATTGCAGAAGTCGACGCTATTACTGCAGTAGTAGTAGAATCCTAAAATTAATTGTACAGCCCAAATAATCTATTTTCACTAAAAAACAAATTTTTTAAGTTGCTACTATTAAAGAAAAAGATACCACTCAACAATCGTAGTCATTATGTAAAAGTATGAGGAAGTGAAACGATTCAGACAGTTTGGGCATCTTATAGCACAATGGAACAAGATTCATTTCTAACAAGTCTGAGAATCGGCAATAACATCGAGAAATGCACAAATTTTAAAAGGTAAATGTAAGATAAATAATTATTTGAAAAAATAATATGCTGGGACATGAAATTGAATAAGGTATAATCTATAATAAAAAAATTATTTATTAGGTTGTTTTTACAAATGACAGCTCAAACGAAACTTGAAATTATTGCGTTGCTGTCAATAAATTTGCAATTAATTAGCATTGGTATTCGCTCATCGAAATCTAATAGATCTTCTAAATTTGATCAATTCTCAATTATAACATACTGACTCCTAGGGGTCTATATAGACCGCTTTGCTGACTCTTTCATTATATTAAAATGCTTATATATCTCATTTAAAAATTTAAAAAAAAAACTCAACATCAATTATTAAATTTTGATAAATTGATCGAATCATATTGATTATTTAACTTTTTAACTACTGCTATAACTCTCAATGAAGTCTCCTCAATGGAAAACAAGTTCGGTTATATATGACCAAAAAATAAGGACAAAAAAGGCTGCTGTACTGATTAACTTGATAGTTGAAGTTGATGGAAAAGAGTTTGGTCCAGAAAGATGCAGTACCGAAAAGGAAAATGAAGAGAGAGAGAAATATTTTGTCTCTTTTTATGGTTATTTTAAAAGGTACTACGATTTTAAATTAAGCAAACACTACAAATTCCAAGGTCTTTCGCTTCAAATGAAAATCAGAATTTCAATAACATCTGCTCTAAATTCAGTTGATGAATAGTGGTTCTTCAGAAAGTAATATCTCCTTACTTTAATTGCACACTTATCCTTCAGCCATTCTAATAAATTTAGTAATATTGTTTTTCAATATGATTTCTTAATAACCTGAATTAATTAATATTTTTTCACTCTTATTCTCTAGAATATTTGTGTATTCAATATTCCTGGGCAGTTTTAATTGCTACCTCTAAACAAAATATGCGAATCGAAAATACCGTATGTATTAAAAGGTTTCTATTAAGGGAGCGGTAGTTTTAACAAATATAGTATAGGTTAATTGATAGTATTAATTAAGCTATAATTGAAGTTGTCATTTAAATTGAACAATAAGCTTTAAAAATTTTACAAATTTTTCACAAATCTAAAAAATTTGGAACAAGTGTTTTCAAAATTTTTCCAGTTGAAAAAAAACTATAATGACACTGATAATTCGCTCGAATCTACTGAACTAGAATTGATAGTAAAAGTTTACAAACAGGTACTCCTTGATGTTTTTGAAGATAAGATAGGCGCCACGATGTGAGTAACAAAATGATCGCTACCGTTACACAAAAACAAAGCTATGGTGAAAATTAAGTGTTTCTTCGCAATTTTTGTCATAAATGATCTAACTTAATCCCACCTTTCGGTTGGGTTAATATAACCGAAAGGTGGGTTAATATAACTAAGTTCATTAACAATTTTTATGCTTTTTTATAGAATAAGAGCTTTGTAATTTACAAGGTTGAAAATATAAGGGTTACCAGAAATTAAATTTTATCGCCAGTATTTACTGCCAAATTTTTTGTTAAACTAACATTTTTTGCCAACTACCTGTTTCTACACCGATCTCGCGAATTGAATTTCTAACATTAATGTAATCAATAATGGTTACCTAAAAATTATAAGACCTTTAAAATGACCATCTCTCATTGAATTTCGGTTATTTGCAACAGATGAATACGGATAGCTATTTAAAAAAGTTCTTCCAGAAACCAATATGCGATAATTTTCAAAAACTCTTTACTATTATTTTCAACTGTTATGCTATTTACAACATAATACTACTCAATATCTGATTTTGTAATGAAAATACGCTTAGATTTTACGACAAAATGGAATTTCGAATTCGTAAGAAGCAAATACATAAATATAAGCTTATTATTCCTCAAATCTTTTTCTTCTGTTTTTAAATTTTGTTAATAATTCAATGTTTATATAACTTTTTTTTTTGGTAACTCATCTGAGATTTAGTGCATATTTTCAAAATATTAAAATAACAAAAATTGGTAAATGAAACTAATTGTGACTCGAAATGTGTACTAATCTTTAACTTAGCTTAAAATCAGTTTCTATAGAAATAGATAAAAGAGAAAATGTCGCTTAGTAATTTAAAATATTATGTAAATTTTAATTTCGCAATAAAACGCATTGAATTAATGTACTTAGTATGTTGCATGCATATTTCTTAAAGTAATAATGCTTAATGCATTATTAAATCTGAGGGAGAATTATTATACCAAGAACATGTCCAGAAATTTTTTTAAAAGGAAATGTACCCCATTTTATAAGTTCTACTTTCTAAAAATCTTAAAAATCTTTTTTAATAAAGATTTCACCATACAACCTTTCTTAGTGAGAATGAAAAATTGTACTTTGCGATGAATGAGAAAATGTTGCACAATATACATAAATAGCAAACTCAGATCCAATAATATCATATATTAAGATATATTTAAATAAAATATGTTTCCTTCATCCTTACTTAAATTATTGCATTCGAATGATAAAACTCGAATAAATCCACAAGCCAGACTTCATCGAAAAGTTACATCAGGTCACATTTATCAATGCTTTCCCAATTGAACGCCAAGGTTGAGAATCAGAAATGAACCATGTTCCCAGCAGACAACGTTGAAAATTCCCCGCCTAATACGGTCACATTATATAAAAAAAAAAATAAAAGCAGTAAAGAAATGAACTCGCTTCTGCTAGAGAATTTTCCACGAGAAAATGCAAGGGAAAGAACGCTGGATCATTACTTTGAGTGATTAAGCCACTTCGAGCTACTAATGAGCGCCGTTCCTCCAAGAGATACTCCGCCTAATAAGCTTATGCCGGGTGATCTCTCACAAGAGCATTGTTCCTTGCACAGATTCGAGATTCGTTTCCTGGGAGGCGCAAATTAAGCACACCATTTAGACGGACAAGTTATCCAGGGATTTAAAATAGGTGGAAAATACATAGGAAAGGCAGAGTTTCTAAAAGTTATATAGTAGACATAAATTATTTAAACTGTTCTTAGAGAAATATAAATCTTAAAAACACTAGTATTTTTATAAGACTCTGAAAAGGCAATTACATGTTTCAAAAAATCTAAATTCAGATAGTAAAATGGTACTGATACCTGCTTTAATCAGTACTAGAATATTCGTATATTATTTACAATCTGTAAGGGAATATACATTGCAATATTTTCCTACTGAATCTTTACTTATGTTTCTCAAAATGTCATTACCCTTATATACGTTAACCACACATAGCGAAGAACTTAACTCTAGTTCCAAACATTTCAACAAATTTCAACCATGATCCACATTTACCCACATTGTTCAAGATAATTAAAGGAAGAAAAAAAATGGACGATTAAGGATTTATAAGATGGCTCATAATTTCATCGGTTACATTTTGTTTAATTATATTTAATCACTGTTAGTCATTCTTAACTATTTTAAATAGAAATTATTTGGGAACTAGTTGAAAGGCGATCATAAAATATAAAAAATAATAAAATATTAGCTATTAAATACCAAAAAAATCAATGTTGTGGCAGAAATTCATATTTAAAAATAAAAAGAAATGTGAGTAAAATTATAATTATAGCATAAATAATTATTTGACAAGTCACATTTAAGAATGTATGCAAAAATTATGACTTCGTTGTGTTATAATTAGAAAATCAGAATAAAACAAATTTGAGTGAAAACAAAACCATGTTAATTAAATTAAAACATATTATTTATTATTTTTAATTAGAATATTTATTAACTTTGGGTAATATGATAATATAACGTTGGGTAATATTTAATTACAATATTTATAAATGTTGTGTAATATGATTGGAATTATTTTCACACGGTGACAGCAACCATTATAAATAAACTTAATTCAACAGAAAATGCATACTTAGTACTAAAGTTCTTTTGAATGTGAAAACTTCAAATGTAAAATAGATTCCATTTTTTTCATAAAGAAAACACATTGTATAGTATAATATTTATAATAAAGTAATCAAATTTTAGGATGTGCATATCAAATCAAGCATTTTTCGTTTAGTTTATAAAGTCGAAAATGAAAAGGCATTATAATTCGTTTACACACATACACAACACGAGTAAACAGATATTTGAAAATTTGAAACCTCAATACTTTTTGTTCTTTATAGCTAAAGTGTTAACTATTTATCTTTTAGAAATAGGAAACTCAAACAAAAAAAAATTTAGAAATACACATTTTATTGATGACATTATTTCGAAGCGGACAACAAAAGAAAAATAAGAATTTAAATAACCAAACATGAAGTGGCATAGAGCCTCAAAATGAGATTTAGAAAAGGAAATTACATTAAGTAAATCGCAAACGAAGTGAAATATGTTAAAAACATGGGATTCGTACGAAAAATTTGGTGAAGGTTCTATGTTATAAATGGAATAAAGAAAAATGATGATTTCAGGGATGAAGCTGCAAGTGCGAACGGTAATATGATTCAATGATTTCAAGCGTTGACAAAATTCACTAGTTATTAATTATCATTTGGTAAATTTTTCGCGTTTTAGACTTATCTAGTTAAATTTTATTCACCTAACCCTATCTTTTCATTACACACATACACATAACTCAATGAATTTTATTACAATAACACCGTTTTTAATCTTATAAAATTATCTTGCATCAGGAAGACAAAATATAAAGCATTTGTAAATAGAGAAAAAACTTGTATGTGGAATATTAATTTTGAATATATTAATGTTTGATTTACTGTTCTTTAAAAAGTAAAAAATAAAATTAATAAGAACAAATAATTGGCGACTATAAATAGAAGCAGAAACTTTTATTGGTTAATTCATTTAAGCATTTATCATCAATGTAATTCATTAATTAAAATATTTTAATTATTTCATTATGTTATAAATATTATTTACATTTCATTCATATAATTTTTTAATTATATGATAAAGTGTTTACATTAATATGTATTTATTACTATTCTCTTATTTTTTATTTATTATATATATAATAAATTGCTATATATGAAATTGTATATAATAATTATCTACATTTAAATTTATACGATACTAATATCGAAAAAAATAAATATAAAATAATATACAAAATTTTGTATGTTTACATAAACAATTAAACCTTAAAAATATTTAAATTTTACTTATTAAAGTCTTAGGCTCACTTTTTTCTCTTACTCCATGTTTTATTTCCGGCTTTCAAAGAATCACATTATGTAAATGTCTAGATGATGATAGCAACTATTGGTGTCAACAGATGGCACCACTACATAACAAATTATTTTTATGGATTACTTGTTCAAAAAGCTGAAGATATTGAACTCGTAAATGATAGACATGCAATACGGAAAACTTTATCCTGTTTTGAAATCATCTTAGTTCGATATTCAGTTTTTAATGAGAGACCGTTATTATGCTTGATTGTGAAATATAGTAAAGTTCTTTATGTTGTTTACATTATAGGTTTACGTTTTTATTGTATGTATCAAAATGTTAAATCAAAAATGATGCTTTTTTGTGAGATAGACAGATATAATTCTTCTCATATTATGCTGAATATTAAAAATTGCCCCATTGTCCACATTTAAATATTTTTAAATTGATTATATTTCAAACTATATAAAAAAATTTGATTAAAAATGATCTCACAACAAAACAATTTCACCAAACAATAAACGAGAAAATTTAAATTAAAACTTTTGAGATAAATATATTACATTGAAAGCTTTCAACAAAATTAATTCAAAATAAAATTAACTAGGCAATTTATTCAAATGTATTTTATAATAAGCGTATTTAAAACTAATTACATTTTGGCACTCAGACTTAAGTTATAAAAACATAAGTGTAGAAAAATATAAGTATATTCTAATGTTAACTGAGAGCAGAATAAATTCATTTTATTTAATCATTAATAAAATAATTTTAGACGTATACATAAGTATGCTTTTTTACAACAGGTTTTTGGATTTTTGAGAATATTCTTTCAGTACCCTTTCTTTCCATAAACATAATTATAACAAAAAATATTTTTAAAAATATTCAGCTTCTATTTCTCAGTATAGTTAACCATAAATTCAAAATTTAGCTTTAATGTTGCCAATACTTTTTGAGTTAAGCAACAAGCTCAAAATTCAACATACTCATGCAATACTAAAGTTTCCACTAAGTAAATATTGGGAAAAAAATACAACTTTTATTTTTCTCAAATTGGAAAGATGCACATAAATTAGTATTCCTATTGTTTTGTAGTAATTTTTATTAATTTAGTATATAATAAGTAAATTTTAAATATAAGAAAATTTATATAATATGTAAATACTTTATATGCCTGATATAGCCCCAACATAATATATTTACAGAATAAAAATTAACTTCATTTAATATGTGAAAAGTTGAACAAGAAACGTTTCCTTTTTTCTAGCTTTAAAAGAGCAAAACATTTTATGCAACTCGTAATACTTCTAAGTACTATACACAAATTTTATCCTTTAATGGTTCCAGCAAATAATACAGTTTTTAATTTTTCATGTGCATCAATGATGTTTTCTTCCTACAATTCAAGTTGCTGAGTTTCGTGTGAAGCATCAGAAGTCATTTTTCAGCCGCAATTACTTGATGCCATAAAAAAATGAACATATGTATGAATTAAAAAAAAACATTTTGTGCCAAAGCAAACGCACTTGATATGCTGTTGGTGTATTGCAATTTAATATTAATGAAGGTAAAATGTAAAAACATCAACAAAATGGCGTTTTGTGACGCAATATTCAAAATAACACGCAATAATCAAAACAAAACAGATAAACTAATTCCATTTTGAGTGTTCTTGTAATCATAATTAGAGTATTCACTACTCAATTTTTTTATAAGTCTTAATTTCGATATTTTTATGTGCATATAAGAGGTAAATCATTTTTCATTTAAATCCTTAACTTAATCTGAAAGAATATGTAGAAAATTTTGTGTTAGATAATATCAAATAAAATATAACAAAAATAATGTCACAAGTAAAGTGAACATGGAAAAAGTATGAAGAGTGGATTGAGAGTGAATAAAATGAAAAAGTTCATAATTTTGAAAGAAAACTTCGAAAGATTTGAATTTTTTCATTTAAAACTAATATAAATTAATGTTTCTATAAATGATAACAGTAACAGAAAAAATGCTGAATTAGATTTCATTTTTTACCATTTGGAACAGTTTAATATCTAGAGGATAAGAAAATACTTCTGAAACTTCCTCATTGAATACCTAAAAAATTCAAGTACCAATGATTACTTCAACTTAAAAAGTTTGCTTAAAAGTTTAATTTAAAAATCAGATTGCTTCTATCGGCAGAGAAATTTGCTTTATACTGAATTATAAAATATCAATTGTTTCTATAATTGCTACAAAACACGATGCATACAATCAGCTGTAGTTTGTCAATATTTAATTTATTACAGAAACGATATAAATGGTGAAAATAGGAAAATATTAGTATATGAATCGTTGCAATTTAAGCGATAACTTGAAAATATACCTCAGTTATAATTTTTTTTAATATTTCTTGACAAAGTACAAATTTGCAGTTTGTGGCAGAATTTCATGTTTCTTAGTAGGTACAGACAGCCCAATTTACAAAACTGTGAGCACAAAGCCACAGATGACCCAAATTTAGTTATTCTTTTAGTACTTTCTTGGATAAAATAGAAACACACACACAGACATATAAAGTCAAATATACTTTAATTTATAATTGCAATACGAAGTGTTCAATTCTAAAGCAAAAAAATATATAGATAACAAATAATTAATGTAACGAAAGCATAAACATCATTTATTCAAAGAAGACAGAAGTGCCTTCCGTGATTTTCTACAAATTGATTTAACTCATAGATGTTTAGTGTGTATCGATTTTTGTTTAATTTAAAAATTAGAAAATAATCTTAAGAACCAAGCGACAAGGAAATCTATAACAATCAACGTACAATTAAAAAACTACAAATAAAATATTTCCCTCTGCGAATGAAATTTAGAAGCTAAATACTAGCTTAAGTTGTAGACATTTTCTAATTCGAAGTAGTTATGCAATGCAAATGTATCAGTAAGAAATATTGTTTTTATTACACTAATTAGGAACAAAGAAACTTAAATCCTAAGGGAAGAGCATATGCACACACCTTTTGTACCTTCAGGACTCAAATCATCATTCCTCAAATACCAATCACGGGCAAAAGCTTTTCCCAAATATTTTTTAGAATTTGAAAGTTTTTTGACTTATTCATGTGAGTGTACAAAATTTAATCCATCTTCTTATCACTTCCATTAGCTTTTTCCTAAACAAAACAGACTGAATTTTGCAATTTCGAATAAGGATATTAATTTTCGTAGTCTAGTTCAAATCTGGAGACTTTAATTTTGATAAGGTTCTGAATGGTTACTTCTCTAAAGTTCTTTCTGCACAGCAAAAATGTGTAGGTTACATACATTTTTTAACATGTTTTTATGAATGACTGAGCATTTTTGGCAAAAATTTGAATTCATTATTATGCATCAAAATGAGAGTCACGTCGAACACCCAATTCATCCACGGTTTTAGAACTAATATGGGAAAATATGGTCATAACGGTTAATCAGTAAATATGAGAATAAGAAGCGACCACACACTTAATTAAACTGCATCTTTTTTTAATTACTTTAACTAAAATGTAAACTATTCGTCTGTTAGTTTTTCTCACGAACTTAATCAATGAATTGTGTTCATAAAGCTTTTAAAATTCCACGAATAAGCGAACATCCCATATTTTTTTGAAAAATGTACTCCCGTTCTTATCAATCATATCCCTTACTCTGAGAAAATTGTAAATGAAGCAATCATAGTTTGTATTTATGATTATATACAATAAAGTGAATGGAATTTCTTACAAGCAATTCAAACTTAATATTATTTCGTTCTTTTAAAGAATAGCAAGAATTTCTAGAATATTTCACAAGGCATTTATTATTCACAAACTGAGCTATTCAGAACCGAGACGGTGAATTCTGTATTTACTAAAGTTCAGACTATTTTGAAGTCAAACAACATTTCCTTGAGAAAATTTTTATTTCCTTTTGTTGGATCCAAGAAGCCTAAATGCACATAACATGAATTTATCATAACTATAAAATAGAAAAGGTAGTCAGATTTCGTTAAAAACATGAATAGTTATAAACGCACCGGGTACAATTTGCTTTATACCATTTCCACTTTATATTCTAATGTATATAACCTAAACTTACACATTAGAATGTAAAATTTATCATTTTCCAAAAATAATAATAAAAAATCAAAAACGACAATTCGTCAAAATTACTCACATTTCTATAAGAAATGAGGTTATCAGAGTTAATTAAAATGATTGATTTAGAATGGTTTGTCATTTTAAAATCATTTTTGGTATACGATTGTTAATTCAACCAGACTTACTATTTAAAGTTTTATTTCTAATGCCCGGCTGTTATAGAATTTCAAACTTTCAGCACTATAAGGGGTGGAAGTCAAAGCAACTTATATAGCAGGGCAACCGGTGGGTGTGCCCTAGTTGCCCCGAAAGTAGATGAGTCTTCGAAATTTAGAAGCAGGAAGCATAAGACTCCCAAACTAAGCCTACCACCCCCAGAAGTATCATTTCACATGAAGGGCATTGCGACTACGACATATTTAACGTTCCCCAGTCGTCTTTAGCGAATGCGACGGATCTTCGGTTGGATCGGGATTCAAACTCACTAACTCTCGATAACAAGAACGAACGCCTTAATCAACCAGATCACCGCAGCGTCACTTTCATTTTATGTAGATTTCAACATATTACAAACATGCTCATTCGAGACTCCGAAATTGTTGAACTGTAAGCTCAAATACAAATAATCAGTAAGTTTAATAGAAAAAAAAACCACAACAAAAAGACATCTTTTTCTTCATAAGCGTTACAGTCTGTTACAGGCCAAAACTGCCTCTACAAGCTTTCACCACCTGATCTGAAGAACAACTTTCCATTAGTTCACTACTAACAGTTTAAGAGCTTTTTCCACACACTATTTAACTATCTAGTAGGGGGTCTTTCCTTTCGGCGTTTTCTTTTTCTGGAAAAAGTTATTTTTTTGTGGGGAAAGTATCATCATATCCATGAATATGGCCTACCCATCTATATGTGAGGAACATTTTATTTTTTATAGATTTCATGGTTGTACAAAATTCTCCATAGATTAATTTCTGTTAGTGGTCAAAGATTTTTCTCAAATTTTTTCTTTTAAAAATCAGTAGTTAATCATCTTCTGCCTTGTTAAGCACTCACCATTCACATCTGTAAAGAGCCACAGTAATAAAAAGACATCTCGATTGTAAAATCGACAAAAAGCTCAAATCTAACTGTCCATAACAGAAATCTTCAAAAATTAAAGCATAGAAGTTGCTCGAAGCAAAACTTAATTAAAATTAAAAAAAAACACATCTAGATGTCAAAATACTAGAAAATAAATGCATCAATACATAAAGCTTTTAATCAAAGTTCCATCAAAGAAATCTCCACAGGCGAAGATGAAAATCAAAAACTCATGATTCATTAAACAACAGAATTTAATCCTGTTTCTTGTCTTCATTAACGATATCGCAGAATCAAAGTCAAAAAGTAATTTATCATCTGATTAAATTCAAACAGAGAAGTAAATTTTTAAAGAATTTAGTACACCCGACAAACTCTTTTATTCTGATTCGTGAATTTTTTTTCTTTTTTTTTTCTGAAGAAAATGCGACCTCCTTCATCCTTGATGTTCTTTTAAAATTAAATTTGGAGCACATTTCCCCCCCCCCTCTCGTGTCAACTTTCTTTGAAAGCAATAAATCACTTTGAGAAATTTTTATCTCCTTTGTTTTGCTTTTTCCTAGACAACGCGATCATCAAAATTGCGCGGGAACTTTTACCTCTTTTATATTGGACGCGGAGGGGGAACAAGGGTAAGACAAATCCATGAATCTCGACAAAATATTTGCCTTTGTGCCTAACCTATTTTATACAAAGCGGGAAAACACATCTACAAAGAAAAAAGCGATTATTCCTTATTTATAAAATTGTCCCAAAGATTTGCAGTCTGTGATTGCATTAACTTCCAGTCCCGAGAATTCCTTTCGAAAGTTTTCGGATTAGTTTCGCCAAATGACGCCTTAATTGCAATTTAAAGTAAAATGAAACGCGCCAGAAAGTAAATAACACCTTTCATTTAATTAAAAACATTAATTGTGGGTGAAATTTAGCAGTTTTGAAAGAAATGGGATAAACCACTCTTAAAATCCATTAACTCTCAAATCTTCAAAAGGGAAAAAAATTCAGCGACAAAAAAATTTAATTTATCCAGGAATAACGGTCGCTTTAATGAGTAAAGTCAAAACATATTTAAATTACTTCAGATAAATACTTAAAATTATACTTAGCTCTTTTTTTTTTATTTCTAGTAATTCAGCTTTTATTAATAAGGAGTTATTTCTTATTTCATAATTTTAAAAATCAAAATTCTAATTTATACAGAATAAAATAATTATGTTATATATATATATATATATATATATATATATATATATATATATATAATGTTTTCTCAGTTATATGTATATTGGATACATAAAATTCAATGAATTCAATGATCAATGATTCAATGCTCTGATGACAAAAAATATACTAAGCATATTATTTTCGTCATCAGAGCTGATATATACTAAAACTAAAATAAATATTTATCAACTTTCTCATTTGTTGTTGTGAGTCAGAATGCTTGCTTTTGACTCGTTGACAAAAAATGCTTGATGTTACATCAGAACTTGAATCGCCAAGCGAAGTTGTTAAGCAGATCGCTTTTAATTGAGTGACACTTCATTAGTATTAATGAAAATAAACCAGTGAAAAAAAGCACTGTAATTTGGTTTGAATTAACTGTAATCCCTATATTAATAACCGATAACAATCGATAGATATTGGTACTAGTTTTAAAATTCAAATAACCAAACAGAATTTTTGAGCAAAAATAACGTAGTTTTAAGCTTTAAAAAACAAAAATATAGAACAGGCTTCAATTGATAATTGTACTGAACATTGATATTAAGTACGTCAAAAGTTTTTTAAAACCTTCACTTGAATTATACATATCTATAAACATAGTATTATTTCCATACAGACTATAATTTATTACAGCTTGAAAATTTTAAAATAAATATTATATTTTTATAACTTACAAGGAATATTCTTGAATGAAAACAGCAAATGTTCCTTATAAATGGTATTCTTCATGAAAAGTGAATTAAGTGCATTTGACCAAATAGGAACAAATAGAACAACTCATGTTAGAAATACAATCACCAAATTAGTTGTTATATCATCGAGTTGTAAAAAAGTTATACGGGCTAATTTCGATGATAGCATTATCTAGGAATGAACATGAAACTAAAATCAATGTTTTATGCGAAAGCTTATAACATTTGTTTCATTTTATAAATTTATACAGTAAATGCTTGTTTTATATGGACTTGTAATTTATGAACACTCACTTCTTTACGAACTAGTTACTAGTCCCTTCCCTTACACTACAGACACAAAGATAATTTCAACTCATATTTACGAACTAAAATTTTGAAAAATGTCTTTTTTGCGAACTAATATGTTCTTATATAATTGGCATTGTTTAATATATAATTTGCATGTGGCAAATAGTTTGCTTTTCCATTTTTAATTATTTTTATTGTTTATGATCTGATATTTTTTTTAATTTTCTTATTTTATTTCCTTTTTTCAAAATGACTGAGAAATTGATTCATTCTTGAACAATGAAGCGACACATGCAGGTACTTCAGATATTCTGGGAAACAGTGGAAGACATGGATATCAGACATTTAATGGGAAAGAACTGTGGTGCCGATTTCAATTCCTCCTTTTCTTACGTAAGAACATAGAAAGGGGAAAAACTTTTTTTTTCCTCCCCGTGTGTAGAAACATAGTACGGTTGGAAAAAACTTTAAAGAATTTAAGCTCTGATATTCTGTAGTTGTTTTCGTTTTGTTTAAACTAGTTTTATAAAGTTTCGTTTGTCGAGAGGGGGATTAAGCCGGTTCAGTTGAGAATAAGTCGCAGATGGAAAAACGAACATGTTTATCAGTTGAGGTAAAAAGAAAATTTTAAATGTGAAGTAGATGAAAAAATATTAAGAAAAATTAGGTTACATCACACACAAATACAGTGTATGGCAAACTTAGAATAAATCTATAGAAATGCTTTGCTATAGGAAATTTTGCCTCAGTTTTAGTATATACTAAGTACAAGCGTAATTTACCCGAATTAAAAGACGAGTCAAATCAAGGTAAGTTTAATAAGATACTGATAAGCAGTTGAAGCAGATTTGTGCAAAGGAGATAAGTAATACTTAAACGCTAGAAAAACTAAACAACGTACAGCAGCGCATAATCATAGTGAAAGCGTACTTCTCATTGGCTTGATACCATGGTGAAACACTGATCTCTGAAATGTCATCTATGTACTTGCGTGGAAAACTGTGTGTGTGTTATCAAACATTATCAAATATCTAAGATTAGTGAACAGAACAGATATGATTGTTATTCAACCAAAACATGTTAATGCGATTGATGTATTTTTACACATTTTCATCATATGCAGGTACTATTGTCATTTCCAAAATTGAACTATCCAAATTTTTCATGGATGCAATAAAGTTATCGAGACAGAATCTTTCTTCATTCTTCAAGTATAATCTTGAAGTTCTGAATAATAAATGAAGGCATATTACTTTTTTCAATGCAGCATCCCTGTACCTTCTAAACACGATCTGTGTGGTTCAGGTCAAAAGAGTATGATGATTAATGAACCAATTGAGGAAGCTGGGGTTTTTCATATATTTGGTGAAATGAAAATGCATGAAATGGAAACATAGATGTTTTCATTTCATGCATTCGTATAAATACTGTTGTACATAATCTTTCAAATCTTGATGACGTAATGAGGCGATATAATAAAATTATTGCCTTTAAAGATATCTTTATGATCGTTCCACGTTTCAATTAATCTAATTTGCCCTCATAATTTTTTTGTCTCATTTTTTTGTATTTCATCTTTATGCAAGCATACTTTTCAATTCATTCTTAAACATTACAGCCCTTCATTTTTTCTGCTCTTTACTGAAACGCTGAAGTCAATCAAACGAGAAAATTATAAACCAGATAGATCCATAATACTACCTTCAAGTAGATATAACAGAAACAGATTTGAGTCAGTTCATGACAACACTGATAGTCATATACTAACTCAAACAATGATAACATATGTCAAAAGAACAAATGTTTTATAGAAAAACATTTATTATTGTCCTTTTGTTATATATTCTGAACATAAATAATTATAAATTAAATTATTTTCAAGATAAATTTATCTTATTCATTAGCTATAATAGTCTTAGAAATATTAATGATAAATCAATGCCAAAAAATTTTTAATTTTCAATGAAAAATATTGAAAAACTAAGTCAATTATGTGTCAGTCTTTCATTAAAGGTGATGTGAATTACGACAGGATTGTTATTTAATTCACATAAATACAGGTATTATTTTTGGACAAAAAAATTTAAGTAAATGTAATTTAAACTCATAAACCATTTAAGATGAAACTATCATATTTAAACATATCAACTAAAAATAATAACAAAACTTTTTTAATATGATAATTTCAGAAAAAATTTATTTCTTCTATATGTCTATTTCTCAAACCACGTGTCCAAATTCATGTATTTGGAACATTTCATTAAAAATAAAAATAAATAAATAAAAATCTTAAACAAAAAAAAAATTTTAATCATTATTCCTACTAGAGAATAAGGATCATCTTTAAAATAAAAACCTGTCCAAAAACAATTTCATTAAAATTTAAGATTTTTTAATGTTTATTAATATGAATATTTTACTAGTTTGATATAATTATTTCTTTTTGTAGTGAGCATATACACAGCCATGATTAATAGTAATCTAAAACATTTATATCAACTTCAGAAACTATGATGTCATAAAAATTTGTAATCATTTCAATGATTCTTATACCAAATAATAAAAAAACAATGCTTTTGATTATTGATAATTTATTTTGGTTAGAAATATTTGAATAGATTCTTAAATTAATTACAAGTTCCCTATTACTTTTTGATTTTTGGCAACAAATCACAATTTTCCATAGTATGTTTAGGATCTATATATTTCAGAAAAATTAATTTTAATTGATGGAAAAACAATAACATCAAGATATTATTAATACTGATTCTGAATAGCATATATATATATATATATATATATATATTAGTTTGTTGTTATCAAGAATGTCTTTTGGTAGACATCTTTTCATTCAAGATAATGATCTACTGACTCAACAAAGCTTACCCAGAAATTAAAATTTGATTTTCTTCAAAAAATCCATTTCTCACACTAAGAATGTTTAAGGTGCAATAATCTTGAAAGAGAACACATTTTTTAAGTAAAAATCTATTCTCTTAAAATCTAATTTGCATAAACTTTCGCACTTTTCGATTTTTCCTCTATGAGGTCCTGTTTTTCCTTTTTACAATACATTATGTACGTATTTAAACATAAATGAGTTATATCAACATATTATTAAAATAACTAAATAAAAAAATTCCCAAAAGCAAAGCAAAATAAAAAAATTATTTTTCAATAATTTATAAAATCTTAAGGTTATGCATGAATTTTTTCCAATGAATTTATTATATAAATTAGCAACTTAATAAATACATGTTTTTAGCTTTCAAAAATAATGAAAATATTGAGAAACTAAGAACTCAAAATACATAAAACTTTAAATGTGTACTCAACCACTCCTAATACTCTCTGATTGTGTGCATGCACTGAAACGTTATATTAGAATTGCATTTGTTTGAGAACGTAGATAAAATTAAAAACTAAAAAACTGTGGGCCGTAGTGGCATGGTTGGTTAGGTCATCGTTCTCGTTACCGGTAGGTAAGGAGTTCGTATCCCAGCTTGTCGAAGAACCGTCGAGTTCACTAATGGCAACTGGACCACATAAAATATGTTGTTGTCACAATGTCCTCCATGTTTTCATTCCAAATTAATACCTCTGAGGGTGTTATGAGTCAGGCCTTGAGTCTTAAGAGACTTCCTATCTTTAAATTTAAAGACTCAGATGGTGCTGCCAATTATGAGCCAAGTCATACTTCCACACTCATAAGGGGGTGCTCTGTTCAAAAACGGAAGACACTCATTCTGACCAGTCCTCGGCGGGCGGCTTGGCTTGGCCAAGTGTCATAAGTATTAACAACAACTATAAAACTATAAATCAACTTATACTTGCCAATTGAAATTTTTATTTAAAATCACACATAATTTCATAAAATCAAAAAATGAAATTTAAGTAACATTAACAAAATATTTAAGTTTTTTTTTTTTTTTTTTTTTTTTTTTTTTTAATATATATATATATAATTTAAGAAGTTTAATACTGGTTTATAATATATTTTATTTTAACTTAAAAATCGATATCAAGCAAAGTATTATAGCAAATATTAATTAAATTATAATTCTTCATAATCAATTCATAATCTCATATTCAACCTCAGAAAGTTAACTCCTGTTCCAAAATATCCCATTCTTATTCCTATTTAATCAATAAAATTACTACACAATTTTGGGAAAAAATCGCTATAAGGAATAAATTATTACAACAAAAACTCAAATTACAATTTTTATTAACTACACATTAAATGAAATTAAACACTTAAAAATCATTAAGTTACTCAATTTACAGCAAATATATTTTAATCAAATGTAAAAGATCAAATGCAGATATAATTTTTGCGTCGTTTCAATACTATTGATGAATTTCTATTCATTGCTATTGATTGAAATTAATTTACATTGCTATTGATTGAAATTAATTCTTACTTTATAGATTCAAACTAATTTTAATATTAAATACATCAGAATTTTATTAGCTACTGCTTATTCTAGACTAAGATATTTGAATACCAGAAAAGTAACAAAAAGAATAATAAATATGTAATATAGCCTACTTTTATTTCAACTAGTTATTTTATAATGAAACAATACTAAGAAATTTAAAGTTTTAGTCAATTTATAATTTGAAGTCAAATTTATAATTCTAAAATTTATTTCATGCTAATGTCATAAATAAAATTCAGTGAATGAAGACAGAAGGGCTAAATTAGCAACACTGGCAAAGCAAAATTTGGCACATGCTTATCGACAAGTGTTGACATTTTGCTTCCACCTTTTCAGTTGAGCATTGTTTGTGTTTCATGAAAGAGTAGTTTTACAAATTTCTTGTTTAGTGATTTGGTTCTTAACAAAGAACATGAAAATGAATAAATAAAGATCAATTTAAGAATTATTAATTAATTATTTCAAGACAGCAAAAGAAAATTGCGCGATGTTAGTATGTGTTAATGAAGATAAAGCTCTGTCCATTAAGTGGGTGTACAAGTGATACGCTCATTTTCAAGAAAGCAGGGAAAGTGATTCTGATAAACCCTGTAGTGAAAGACCAGGACCTCTGTCAGTGATGAAAACATTGAGAAAATGAGGAAATTATTCATGAAAGATCATTGATTAATTGTATATATTATAGTTGATGAACTGCAGATTAATCATAAATCCATGCAACAAATCATTACATGAAATTTAAGGATGAGAATAATGTGTTGCCATCTTGTACTACATCACTTGATTCACAATCAGAAGCAGGCACATTTATAGTTTTCACATGTTTTGTCAAAATGGTGGATGAAGCACCAAATTTCTTGAAATGTATTGTCACTGAATATACTGTTTGATGTTTCAGGTACAACCTTGGGCGCAGCTTGTCCTTTTAGGACCTTGCACCATAAAACCCAACCAACCAATCATTAGGTACAACCTTGAAATGAAACGAAAGTATAGAATGCCATTCTCCTGCTACACCTTGTCAGAAAAAGGTCAGAGCAGAAAAATCACACATCAAAATAAAGTTCACCTTTTTTAATATTCAAGGCATTATCCACAAGGAATTTCTACCAGAAAGAGAGATGGTAAATGCCACAAGGTACATTGAAATTTTGACCAGTTTCATAAAATGTCTACAAAGGGTATGACACTAGTGTTCACAACAAGGCTCATGATTTTTTTGTCCACAACAAAGCTGGCCTTCACACAACTACATCATCAAACAATTCCTGGGGAAAAAAGGGATGGTGCAAAATGCCAGACTTCTTCCAATTCCCATGATTGAAACTCCTTTTGAAAGGAAAGAGATTTGATAATATTCCTGACATCTAATGACACATGGATAGAATTTTGAACACCATACTAAAAGAAGACTTCTTACAAAGTTTCCAGGACATGTACAGGAGTGGTGAATAATTATGGGAGGTGATTATTTTGAAAAAAAAAATTCAGGTAACTTTCATTAACATTTCATCTACATTAATAATAAAAAATTATTCACTGAAATTTATTGTCAGAGGTTATAGAATGATTGCATAGATAAATTGATATCATGCAAATAACAAAGGCTTTATATGTTTAAGTCTCCTTTTTTTAAATAAACATGCCAACATAAATATTAATTCCCTCTCATAAACACAAATATTTTGTATAATTACCAAACAGCAAATACATGCTCTTCCATAAAAGAGTTTTTTTAACATTTCTATGAATGCAATTTTTGTGAATATAGAATGGCTACAAACATTATAAATGTTAGTGCTTAAAGTAAACTAAAAAATCTAATAGAAAAAATTTCGATGAAATATTTATGCCATTGATATATAGTAAAAAAAATGGGTGCAGTAGTTGCACAATATCTATCTTTAAACTACCATTGATGAGTTATATGTAATTATTGAATGAATCATATTTTGCTTCAAATATAAAAAATACATTTTCTGAATAGTTATTAACACTTTCAGGAAAAGAAACTCCTATTTTGTCATAATTACATGATGTTATATTTTCACATAAAAATTAAATATTAAAATTTGCCACAAAAAATATTTTGACAAAAAATGTGTTTAGTTCTAATCAAATATGTCAATTACAATTCAAAATTAATATTTACCAAATAAGTTTACTCACATATTAGATGAGCAGCTTCTTCAGATGTTTCAACATTGCACACAACAGAGAATTTACTTTTAGGAGTAAAAAATGAAGGAAAGGATTTTGAAGAACCAAATGTTGCAACACATACTCCAAGGGTTTCCTAAATAACATAAGAATTTTAAGTTCTTTACATACATCAATTTATTTCAACATGAGATATTATTTGCATTAAACTACAGAGAATGATTCATAAATAGATAAATACATTTTACTTGCAAAATATATGAAGGGATGCAAATATAAAAAAAAAAAAACTAATAACAAATATTTTGTATAATTGCCAAAACATATACTAAATTAATTTTTAATAATTTGAGGATGAAAATCATAAAACATCATCATAAAATAATAAATATTTAAAAAAAAAAAGAAATTTGATTTATTTTTCCTTAAAATAGGCTTTCAAATATTTAGAATGGCTTTAGAATTAACAAAAAAATAATAATTAAATTCAGAAAATATTTCCAAACAGAGCAGCATTTTATTTGTCTATTATTTTTATTTTTTTCAAAATCTGAAATACAAATGATTTGCACTGAAACAGAACTGAGGAAAGTCATTGATTTTATAAAAGAATCAAATTTTGCCAACATCCTCATTTCAATCTTTATTCTCATCAAAAGAATAACAGTAATAATTTGTCATATTATTCAATATCATCAGATAAATATTCAGAAATTTTGAATTTTTTCCCAAGCTAATTTATATTTGTGGATAAATTCAAAAATTTAAATAAAAGATAACCCTCTAGCATACAAGTCATTATAAGAAACATTCCTTAATTCAATGTAGGAAATTAGGAAACCCATTTAACCTAAAAGTATTTGGTTTTAATACTCTAAAAAAATAATAATTCCTAAAATTCTAACAAAAAACGAAATATTTCATGAAATATTAAATTTAAGTACTTAAAACACCAATAACTTTCAAAAAATTAATAAGATATTAAAAGTTCAAGCAAAACATTGTGAAATTATTCTGATATAACATAAACTAATACAACCATATAATTAACAATACATTATAAGTAATACAACTATATAATTAATAGTAAAATATAAAATTATAATAATAATGGGTATTGAAAATAAGTTATTTAAACTATAAATTTTATGAGCAAATAAATATAAATTAGGAACAGATTCTCAGTATTATGAGTTTAGTAACATTATTTAGACATTATTCACTTTATAAGAAATTCCATTTTTGTTAACAACAATGAGAATTGTAGAAGAAATTTTAATTACAAATGCCAAGTAAAAAAAAATATAAGTAATACTGAACAATCATAAATTTTGCAAGAGAAAATATATTCTTAATTGTATTTATTCTTTTTGTTTCGCACATTCATGTATTCAAATAAAAACTATAGTATTAGGCTGTGAACAAGTGCAATGTATCATTTCTACAGACTTAAATTTCAAAGATGTGTGTACTATTAGTCTCCAAAAAAGCAAGCATATAAAAAATGAATCAGAAAAATTTATTCAATCATAAGATATAATCACAGTCAAACATCACAATGGAAATATGCATATTTTATGCTCTTATGCAAATATTCCCTAATATCTCTAAAGTATAAATATTTTAATTTAAAATTGTTTAAATATGAATTGGTTCATTAATATTTATCTTCAAGTCTTTAAGTTTTCGAATATTTAAAACTATCAATATATCTCAATTTAATCATGTTTAAATTGTAAGAAAAAATAACTTTAATAAGTAATTAAAATCTTTGAAAAAAACTTAAAATGTTTTAAAGCAGTATCTCAATCTTTTTATTAATTTTTATTCATACATTTAATACCTCTAAAAGTATAAAAAAAACTAATAAAAAAGATAATAGAACAGCCAAAATAATGCACAAATTTTATATCATATGAAATTTTACAATAATTTAATTAAGAAACTTGAATAAAAATTGTGTTAACTAAAAAATCACAGATAAAGAAACTTTTATAATGAACAAAGTTTCAAGAATGCATTCCAATATACAATTGTAATTAAATCATTCTATAAGTAGTAATTCAAAAAGATCACCAATAAAATATTTTTTGTTTTTTTAAATTTATAAAAATTATCACTCACAAATAAGTTAGCAAAACGCTTTTGTTATAAAATTTTTTTATTCACATTTTTATTATAACTAATAATTTTGAAATGGGTTAACTTGAGTGATATACTGTAGGATAAAATTATACTTTTCCTTAATTCAAACATTAAATAAGTTCCAGTACTTAAACAATGGCATATATTTTCTTTTCTAATAAAATAGTTAACTTTACTTCAAATTCAATACTGCAAAATGTCAAAGACTATTAACACAAGAAGAGTACAAATTTTAAATGCTAAAATTCAAACTTGAATAATTTTACTTTATTTTAATGATTTATGATAATATGTAAAATATATGATGAAAAAAATTGATAAATGCTGCATTAAGTTCTAATAAAATTCAAAATTTGCTTCTCAAAACTAAGTAAATTAAGTTTAGAAACAGTCACTTTCAGATTTAAAACTAGAGTTAAGACATTTACATTACAAATATGACTCAATTTAAAATGTGATAAACAATGTAATTCTAAGCATAATTTATTTCAATGATTAAAAAAAATTCTCTTACATTCTTTTTTTATACTCAAATTTGACTGGTATTTATAAACCATGATATATATATATATATATATATATATATATATATATATATATATAAAGAACTTACTGAAATGATAAAATCCTTTGAATAACTTAAAATATTAAACTAAATATTAAAAGTGAAATGGATTAAACATAATTAAAACAATTACATTAAGATTTGTAAAATCTTGTAATATTAAAAAGTTAATAATATTAAGTGTTTTTTTTATATATGCTTTGAAAAATTAACAACAAAATAATTATATGCAATAACATCAAAATATAGATTTATAAAAACAAATCTTTAAAAATCTCCTTGAATACAGCAAAAAAATATTAACTGTAACAAACCATTTATCTAAACATTAAAGAAAAAAAGGAATGAATGGAAAAACTTTTTGTGCTCATTAAATTTAAAAATTTCATAAATTTCTATTCAAAACATCATAAATTTTACAAAACAAATGAATGTATAACAGCTCCCATATTAAAAAAAAATATTCAAATATTTCTATAATTATTGATTAAATGCTAATATGATATTTATTAATAAATTAAATACTACCTGATTTGAAAGCTTTCTAAATTAGTTCATATTTTTCGTTACGAATAAGCATTACTAACCAAATACTAGAACTTTATTGAGTTATACCTAAGTGTAAAAAATAACTCAAAAATATTCTAGCATTTAGTAATTAACAATTTATAGATATTTGAATAATAAGAAAAATGCATATATTATCAAGCAACAATAGCTTCTAAATCAATTAGATTATGAAGAAATATATTATGGTGGGGAAAACATTAGACATATATTTTAATAATACAAAATGCAAAACAAGTATTTTTATGAAAATAATAAAGAATGTATTTGATATGGTATTACTTATATTTTCAAAATAATTTCTTGATACATTTTATATTTTTTATAACTAAGCAACAGAAATTCAGATTTGAAAATCTAGGAAAATTTTAATGTAAATTATTAATTCTGTTTTAAGATAGTAAAAATTATTTTAAGACATTGACACACTGAATTTTTATTGTATTAATAATATAACATACATATTAAAAATACTACAATTAATGATTGTATTAAAAAACATTAACAAAAAATACTAATGCAAAACATAAAATGTTCTAAATTATAATAATAAAAGCATCACATAAAAATTTTTCTTCAAAACATTAGTTTAAACAGAATTTTGTTAAAAAATATCAATAGTATTAAGCAAAATATTACTAAATTAAACAACTGTTGAAGAAAATTCAAACAATACAGCTTATTTTAAAAATAAAATGGAAGTTAAGATTTTAAAAAATCTACATCAAGTCTATTATTAAGTCAGATATAATTACATCTAATATATACTTAATGAAATATGATATTGATTACAATTTCAATGTACTTATAAGTTACAGCCAACTATACTACCATTTGATATTGTATAAAAAGTAATGAAAATTTGTCTTTTTTGAAAAACTTGATCTGTTACTTGTTCTAACTTTTGCAAAATGAGGGCTGTAACATGTTTCATAAAAAATATGTAAGTACATTTCCGAGTTTAATTGAGAAGAAATTAATGCTGAATTAATAAAGAAATTGCAATTATGAGAAATTAGTTATAATATTGAAACATGGGTGCACATAAACCAAGGGAAGCCAATCTGCGGCTCGTGAACCACATGCGGCCCTTGGAAGGATTATTTGTTGCTGTTAATAAATGTACCCCAGTTCCCTTTTCTTTTTTGCAATGTTGAAACAATGATAAAAATTTTTAAAAATTATCGTTCTGTAAATACTTCAAAATGTTTTTTAAATCACTATCAACAAATATAAAAGACTAAGTGCAATGTTGTAACAAATTTCATTTCTGTCCAAGTTAAGAATAATATGAAGCATCAAAAATTGCATGAACAAATATAAACAATGGTGTAATCGTCCATAATTGACCGACTACAGACTAATTTTGAGTTTGTAACCTTTAATTGCAACAAACAGTTGGTATTATGCTCTGGAAGAAAGAATTTTTATCACTCTTGCTACAGATATAATTTGTAATTTTGGTAAGTTGACTATACTTTGTTTCATAGTATGAAACATGTGTTGTTATTGTTTTAATAATATAAATCTTGTATTTTCTAAATTTCTTTATTTATTACCAGTTCTTTTTAAAGTATGACAGAGGAAAAAAAATATGAGCAAGAAAAAAGTTTTAATAATGAGTGGGATGAGAATTTCTTTATTATTATTTGTATAAAAAATTTTAAAGTAACATAAAAGCATTGTGTTTTATTTGTAATTCTACAGTCAAAAATTATAAAATTAGCAATTTACATCGACATTATGAAACCAATCATCCTCAGTTTTCTAATCAGTTTCCTGCAAATTAAGATCAGATAAACTAGATTTTTAAAATCAAATTTAAATAAACAATAGTTATTTTTGATGACTCTTAGCAATCAATCTAATAATGCTGTAGCTAGTTTAATTATTGCCTGGAATGCATGGAGAGGGAGATTTTTTTTAAAACAAAAACTTAGAAAATGTACTTAAAAGTTTTAGTACATCCAAATAATGCAATATTGCACAAAGTTGTTTAAAAAATTCGCATCTCAAGACATATAACTGAACAATGCATAACTGCAATTAATACATCTCTTGAATATAGTTTAAAAAATAATTTGAAGAACTGTATTTCATTCAGCTTGACGAATCCCTTAACGAATTTACAGATCTTCCGCAATTGGCAGTTTTCATAAGGTTTGCTTCACCTGACTGATGAGTTTTCAATTTCCAATATAATTACGATCTAAAATGCATCTGAAGAATTAGAATCAATATTGGTGCAACAAGATCAAATTCTACAGTTAAAATATAAGTTAATGTCGATTATTGAATTTTGGAAAATAGTACCAGAATTGAAGTATCCAACTTAGAAAAGTTTGCTTGTCAAATTATTTCAATATTCCAAACAACATACTTATTTGAATCAATTTATTCTACTTTAAAATTCATGAAATTCAAACACTGATCAGTATTAACTAATCAGTTTCTCAAAGAATTACTGAGAACTACTGTCACTAATTATTCACCAAATTTGAAAAAATTATCAAGAAAGGTAAAAATAAATGTGTTTAATTGTTAACAGTAAAATTCAATACACACATATTGTGTTTTCATTTATATGTTTTTTATAAATATAATTTCTGTTGTGGCTCACGAAAAATTTCAAACTTAGAAAAATAGCTCAGACTATCAAGGAGCTTGACCACCGCTGAGATATACAATTAAACAATGGTCATCTGAATATGGAGTCCTTGGATGCGAGAGGGAACAAAACAGAGAACTACAGCAACTATCTCATTACATTACAACATGTAAATACATGCATATTGTGTTCATAATGATGTTAGGTGGCTCTAATATTTAATCAAATTATTACAAATACAATATGCAGAACAACATTCGTGACTATATGAACTATATGATTTTGAATGAAACACTGCTTTAACCCCTTAACATGTACACTTGAGTTAATTCAAGAGCGTTAGATAATACGTTTAAAAAAAACTGTGTATTATGGGGTTAATTAGCTTTGATGCTAAGCAGCATTAACAAGCATTAAATGAATAACAATGATGGAAAGACAACAGGATGACAATGTTTCTAGAAAGACATTATAGCAGTAATGAACTGAAAAATTCAGAGGTATTTTAGGAAAGGAAAGATAGTTACTTCTTAAATATATGGCATGCAGATATTATAACACATACTGAAGTGATCATATGTTATGCCAAAAAAATTATCACTCACATTGAAATTGTATGTATTCTAGTGTTTTAACAGAAACAGTATCATTTTAAAACACAAATCATAATTCCTTCATAATTTGTAAAATCAAAGACATTCACATTCAAAAAAGAAAAATTAATATTAAGTATTAAATGCATTAAAATTTATTTTTTATGTAATAGCAAAATATTTTAAAAGACATTGCCCTAAGAAAAATAAGTTACAAACCAGATATTCCAAAGTACGCCCAATGTCAAGAATCGACTTCACACCAGATGAAACAACAGTCATTGGAGTCCGTGAAAGCTCAAATAAATCAGCAGATACATCCATAGCTATGCATAAACATTCATTATAAGTTTCCAAATACGAAAGGAGGGTAGGAATAAATTATAAAGCAATAACTAAATAAAGGCAAAAATTTGCTTTTAAAAATTATTAATTGACTTTAGAAATAACATGAAAATATTATTGTAATATACAATAGAAGTCAATACGATCTTTAAATAAATAATAGCAAAAAAGAAATAGCTAATATTTTCATTGTGTTAAAATAAAAATAAAATTTTTTTAAATTACATTATAAGTTTAAATTATAATAAATTTCTACTCAATATTATCAATAAAAACATGTTACTTTTAAAATTCAAGAAATTAAATTATTAGGATGTTATGTGTTACTTTAGATTTAAGTTACAATTTTACTTTAGATTTAAGTGTTGACAAATAATTTTTTATGAGAAGGTACATTTATCACTCAAAATTATATAATACTTTATTCATAATACTTAAAATACATACCTGCCAACTTTCAGAAAAGTTCCTCAGTAAAACTATTCATGTTAAACTTACATATCAGATATGTTTTTTTTAATTTAATTAATTAAAAATAAATTATTAATTAAAATTTAAATACTAAAAATTTAATTCAACTAAAGATATAACATAAATTTTATCTTCAGTTGTATTAAATTCATAGAATCTAAAATCTATTCATAATATACTACCATTTGTGCTTTCTGAATATTATTTCTTTCTGAATATAAATAATAATTACAAGGAAATATTTTGCATGCCACAATGAAACAAATTGCAATCTGCTGAAATACTAATTTTATCATAAAAATAAGTTATCTGGATAGAATTATATTACACATTCACAATAGCTTTTTAATTAAGTAAAGTTAATAATTAGAAACACATCAACAATTAATAAAATTAAAATTCTGGGTTAAGCTATCTAAAAAACTATAAAAAATTATCTTGATTAAATAAATTTCTTCTTAATATTTTATACACTGGAAGTTCGATTCTGTAACATTAGCTTTATTAGCCTTTTCTAACAAACTATTACTTATAATAAAGTCCAAGAATTCACAATAAACACATTTTCTAAATTATTATTAGATAGTGAATTTCTAAATTCACTTCTATTCATTTTTACTAAATTAAAAACTCTTCCACACTCTGCATTGCTATAGGGTATCACTAATAAAGATAACATGAATTTAGATATGAAATATTTCTCACTTCTATCTACACTCTTAATTTCATTAATTTGAAACCACAGAGAATCAATATTTTGATTTTCAGTTTTTAACTTGGATAAAACTCCACTTTGCCTCTACCATTTTATGTTCTCATCTATGATTTCTCAAGCTCGGGTCTTCCTCTCCCCACTAAGAAAAGAGGTCAGAATATACATTCTCTGATTGCTCAGAGCCTTCAAAACCATAGAGATAGGAAGTTATTTCTCTCCCACAGATGGGTTGAAAGGGGGTGCTAAGTTTTGTTCCTAACTGTGGTTAACAAGAAATATGGCCACAATGTAAGAAAACTTTTTAAAAAATGTTTTCTTTTTAACTTTGCCTAGAAGAACAAAAACGCGTAAAATATTCCATGCTATCAGTAAAAGCGCAAAACTTAGTGATCTTGCATAAAATTTATGCACAGTGTGTAAAAGTTGGTAGGTCAGAAAATATTATTCTTCAAAATTTTATAATAATCACTAAAGACATTTTATTTTCGATGAAAAATGCATATTTAAATATTTAATTTTAAATAACCTTTCAAATAAACCAAAGAAAAGTATCCATGGAAAGTATCCACATTTAAATAAATGTGGATACTTTTCACTAAGTAGAAATGCAAAACATAGAAAGTATATTTTCTTATTAAAAAATTATAATGACAACCTCTTATTCTCTAGATTTCTGACACAAACAATTACATGAATAGATCTTAATCTATATCTCTAAACATTCACATAAATATTAAAATCTTAAAAAAGATTAAATATAGGTCAGATGGTAGTTTTAAAATCAAACCATACAAATTTACATACTAATTTCTCCTCCTCTATGAACACCTCCTATTCCTCCAGTAGCAAAAATTGCAATTTTTGCTTTATAAGCTATAAGCATTGTAGCAGCAACAGTAGTTCCTCCACTCAAGCGCTAAAAAAGATTTAAAAAATAAGTTAATATTCTATTTTTTAAATGTGTATAAAAATGTTAGTCAAATTTAATATAATAATCATTATACATTAATCTTAACATTCAAACTTGTAAAAAAAGTAATACAAATCATAAATTTTAATCTTTTTAAACAATTATTTTTAATAATAAATTTTGCAGATTTAACTTTCTTGAATAGATAACTGTAATTAAATTATTTCTGTTTGAAAGCAATAAAATAACTAAGAGTAAATTTATTTGTGCCAAACTAAATTTGAATTGTATCATGTTCTCTATCAGAAACTAGTATTCTCATACATGAGTTGGGAAATCTTAAATATGGCATTAAAATAGTAATAACTCAAATTTTATTCAAATTACATTCTGCACTCAACAATGAGTTTCAAAAGTCAAATGAATTTGAATAAAATTGTATGCCAAAGTCATAAAATTTTTTTAAGTATAAAATAATGGGCATATGTTAATAATTATAACTCTTTTCAATCAAAAATGCTTTTCATTAAATTATCACAAATTATCTCAAATAATTACTTTATAAATTCAAATTACACTCTTTTTTACTCAACAATCTATTATAATTTATAAAAACAATATTTACTCTACAAATAGAGCTTTATTTATATATAAAGCAAGTTTCTTTTGCAAATTATGAAACTTTAGTTTGTTCTAAAATTATTCAAAGATTATGTAACTTATAAAATAAAATGATAATACCATATATTCTTGTATATAATCCGCGGATTAAGTGTTAAAAAATTTACGAATTTCGTAGTGCGTATTATTGGCCACCGCGGTTTATATTTCATAAAATAAACAACAGGTAGTAACAACGCAGTTTATATTTCATAAAATAAACAACAGGTGGTAACAAGACACACTTGAGTTATTTAAGCAATAATCAGCTTTGTCCAATTATGTTAAAAAATGAACTCGGTTCCAAGTAAATATATTATAGTTGCATTTCACTAACATCATTTCGTAATTTGTCTTAATCTGAGCTGTTTCGTTTTGAAAATATTCAAATTCATATATCGCCAAATTGAAACAAACACTTTTAAATTACATAGCAGAATTAAAAAGCTATAATGAAAAGAAATAAAAAAATGGAAACAAACATGTTAAAGTGAAATGAAAAACAAAGCACAAAACAGTTTGCAAATAATCCATTTCTTTCATTTAAATATTAACGAAGTAAATACATATTTTTTAAGCATGCTTAATATTGTTTAAAAGTTATTAGAAGCTAAATATCTTTACAAATATCTTCTCGAAATTATCGTCCTTGATCGATCTCGTGTTTTCATTTCAAGTTTATTGCAATTTGCAATGAGATGGAACCAGACAGATCTTTTTCATAATAAATGCTTTTTTTTTCTGTACAATTTATTAAATTTTTAATGATACTGTGCAATTTTTATTTCATATGGCACCCATATTATCAGCAGTACATATTTTAGACTATTCGCCGAAATAAATTGCTGTGGATTATATGCAGTTGTGGATTATGAGATGCTTTTTTCTTTTTATTCAAAAAAATGTCTGGCGGATAATATGCCCCTGTAGATTATATACAAGAAAATATGGTAATTAACTTTACGTACCAGAAACTTTGTGGAGAAACAAAAAAATTTTAAGAGATTTACAAAGAAACTCATGGATATTTAGTGTTGATTTTGTAAAGTTTATATATAAAATAAAACATAAATTGCTTTTCTATGAAAAAAAAAAACTTAAAATAGGATTCAACCTTGCTGATAATGTATGGGAGATCTCTTCTAGAAATTTTTGTTAATGCTTGGTTCCTTGCAGCCAGTGTTTGAATTTCTTTCTCAGACATTCCTTAAAAGAACGAATAGAAAATATTATTCTAATTAACTATAAATTTTCTGAAAAAACAAATTAATAAATTCAATATGCCAGATGTTAAATAATTATTAAAATTACATGGAATGCAACAAAATGAATTAATAACAACTCCTTAAGAAGCTACAAATTAATATAAATATATTATTTAAAAACTATTTTAAAACATACAATATGCCTAGGAATTTTTCTGTAATTTTAAGTTATAAACTTACCAATATGAATGTTTCCATCGATGACTCCAATTGTAGCAGGTATTGCTTTATTTTCTCTAACAATCTCTTCTAACCGAACAGCAGTACTAAAAAATATTTACACCAACTTTCTGATAGTATATTTAAAAGTATTTGCTCAAATGATACTAAAAATAGCTTTCAAAATATAAAGGAGAAGATTAGCAATAAAAAATTCATTTATAATACAATCTAAAAAATATGCCTAGTGCTCTTTTTAATGTAGTCAGCAGAATTACAATATATCTAAGTTTAAAAATTCAACTGCACAAACAGAAAAAATTTTTATTTTTAAAAATGTAATCTAAAAAATGAATAAATTGTTATTTTTCTTATGCTACTCAAAATACCAACCTTAACCAAGTAGTATTTGAAATTGACAAACAACAAATGTAATGAAATAAATTTTATTCTTAAGCCTTTAAATAATTAAGTAGGATTATAAAAAAATTAATAAATTAAGATCAAATTAATAACAATACTTTTATAAACATCAACTAATTCATTCCAAGATTTACCTTTCACAAAAAAACTAAAATTTTAACACTAGTTTCATTTTAGAACACATCCTCAAATGATCAACATGATACAAATATAATTTATTTAAGAACTTAAAATATTATTAAATTAATAATTTTTTCTTATTATTGCTGGAAGTTTTTTTCCAAGAGTTTTGACATTTTTAATCTTTCTGTTAGTTAGAGAATACAAAAAAGAAAAAGTATAAAGGAAAAGGAATGTTCTGTATTATTTTAATTCAGCAGTTTGATATGGAATACATATTACTCTAAATTAAGAAAACTGAAAATCATATTAGTAATTGTAGAACAATAAGAATTAATACATTTTGAGAGGCAATAGTAATCTTTAAATAATTCAATAGCTTACTTAAGTCATTAAAAAAAATATTATTTCTATTAATGTGATAATTTATTTAACTATGAAATAAAAAATTTTACTCCATAAAGGAAAAGGTTGGAAATTTTGAAACAAAAGCATAATCGTAAATGGAATAAAAGATAAAAGTTTGCTATTCCTAACAGTAAAAGAAGCACTTTATAGTTTTCTGGTCTGATGATATTAATAAATTGCAATTTTAAAAAATACAAAGATTATAATTTTAATATTATGCAAGTTAACACATTTTTTTGCAGAAAAAAATTATTGTACACTATAAAATATATTCAAAATTTTTCACAAATAATTTCTATGGGAAAAATAAATTATAAAATTGTGTATATTTAAAATACATAATTCTCAGAATATCTTTTCATTCAAAAATATGAAAACAGAAGTTTTTTAAAAAAAGCTATAAAAGAATAATCATTTTAATAAATAAAAAATTTTCGTAATATATTTTACATTATAATCTTTAAAATATAATTGAGTGTTTCTCTATATATTCCATAAGAGTTAATATCAGAAACAATATAAAACCTGTAATTATCAGGATAACAATATAACAATATAAAACCTGTAATTATCAGGATATGGCAAGCCGTGTGTAATAACAGTACTTTCCAAAGCAACGATTGGAGTGTCGTTAGAAAGGCTTTCAGATATTTCATCAGAAAACCGTACAAAATCTAGAAAGGGAGGGAAAACGCATGAATTAAAATCATTAATAAATCAGAATGTTTATAAACTTTTGAATTTTTATAGAACTAAACTAGAAAATTCCTTTTTACTCAAGTAAAGGAAAATTTATAATGCATAATTTTACTGATTTTTAGATATCCAATTTAGAATTTTATTTCTCAGACAAAATTTCCTTTGATAAAAAAAAATTTTTTTAAATGAAAAATATTTAAGATAATTTCATAAAATTTTTGCCACTATTATTTAATTCTTTATTTTAATTAAAATAGAAATATAGAATAAATCTGTGCAAAATATATATACTTAATTTTTAAATGAGGAACAATTTAAATAACAATGATATAGAAATAATGCTAATTGGCTTTACAACTATAAATCATTTAATTTCCTCCCATGATCGACTCACATAGAAACACTGAAATTAGCCAACAAAAGGGCTGTACCACCCACACATTTTTTCTGAGTTTATAATAAAAGCAGCTATATGCATTAAAATGTGTGAGTTGAATCACTCTTAAATCTGAAAAATTTGTTCTTACCATTACCTGACACCAAAGAGATGGTTTGGTTTGTTTGTCACTCAAAGGTCATTTTTGGCATAAGATGGCTAATCAGACCAAGGCCCTGAGCTTAAAATAGATTACAAGCCACTATGAACACCCAAGCCAAAGGCTAGATTCGAATCCACAAACTGTTGAACCAAAGACCAGAGTGCTAACCGCTCAGATGACAAAAAAGATAAAATGATTAGACCATTATGGATACTAATGGTCTAGTCATTTCATAAAAATAATTATAGAAACACATGTTATGTTACTGAATGGTATATTATAGAGATAAAACTTAAACAAAACCATGGTACATATTCATGTTAGTAAAGAAGCTCAATAAACTTTTTAGAATATGTATTTTTTATTTCATGAATAAAAAATTTATTGAAGTTTCTTTGATTCTTAAAGTTTTTATTAGTGACTACAGCTCCTTACAGTTAATGTTCCTATCTTCTACAATTCAATAAATTTTAACTGCAAGGATTGCAAATCAAATTGCAATCCTTGAAACAGAACCCAAATATTTACAAATAATTTGTTTTCCATTATTTAAGGGTATAAGGTAAGATAACTTTTAATCTACAAAATTCCATATATGTGGGCAAAACATACAATCATAAATCTCTTAAGAATTTTAAATTAAGGAAAAACTAGAAAGGTACGAAAAAATCTTACTTGCATTCCATTTATGAAATGACTTGATTTTTTGCACTTTCACAAATCTTGCAATTTGATTGAAAATTTTACAGGACTTATACATACTTCAAATATTTTACTGTAAAAGAAAAATTAAATGGTTATAAAAATATAAAATTCTTGTTTGTCTGAAAGGGAAAATAATATGTAGTCAAAGAAAATTTTATTTATTTTTTAAAAAATTAAAAATAAAATATAAAAGAAATTCTAACATTTTATTTCTCATTTTAATAATTTTTATTTTCCTAACTTACACATTTGATTAAGCCTCATGCCATTCAGGATTCACACGATTTCTGAATAAGATATTTTGAAAGACAAATATGAACACAAAGAACACTATTTTAGTAAGGTATTTTGTCACAAATCATTTTTATGCTTAAAAATCCATCTATTTATTAAAATGTTAAATATATAGGTAAGGTCCACATAACAATAAGACACTTTTAAATTTGTGTGATAAAAATTATGAGAATTACAATCATTTGCATTTACAAAGAGAAGTTGAAATATTATACTAGCCCCACTAATTTTATAATGTAATTATTTCCTACAAAAATCTTAGCATTAAAACAAACATTTAGCAAGCAGTAAAGACTGAATTTTAGTTTAATGCGGATTCTGAATCTCTACACACATCCACGTCCAAAGTGGGATTTGGATGTATTTATTATGGAACTAAAGGCCATAATGCTAACAGTTCATTTATAAAATATAACAGACCAAATGCATCAATTTAATATCTAAAATATATTTTTGATGCACATACATTTTGTCTGTAGCTAAGTTTCATCAATATAAAATTATGGATGTATTTTAATCCTAAATACAATTTAGCAAAATATGTCCCTATATATGCCAGCTAGTGAATTTAATCTATAAAGCCAATAAAAAATGAACTCTCTTTTTTTTCGCAAGTATATGTCTTGTTTAAATGCAAAAAAACTACAAAAGCAACAAAAATATTCCCAGAAGAAAAACTTTCAAGCATCTGTTGTCGATGGCACTGTATGTCTCAAAAATAGAATTGTAAGAATAGCCAGTGAAAGGTAGATACACCATGGAATTCTCTAAGGTAAATATGTTGCTTCTGAACTAAATTAATTAGCTCTTTTATAAATTTCACTTCAGAAAATTCTTCAATTTGATTTTTACTTAGATCCTGATAAAACTTAAAATAAAAGCAATACCAATTTATAAAAAATAAACTTTGCAAAAGTAATATTTTAATGAATTTAAAGTCTAAATTTTTTTATCACTATTTTGTAGTCATCACTCATACAATTTTCTTGATAAAAAGAATAAGGAAAGGAATAAGAAAAATAGTTACAAGGAACATTATTTTTATATGCATTGGCAATTATGCACCAGAAGTAAGGTCATTTTTTTAAATTATCAATGATTGTTATATAGCCTCTTGAAACTAAAGGTATTTTATAAAGTTAAAATATATTTTTTATCCACATTTATTTTTCAAATTTGTATTTACATTTATTCATATTTGCATATCTATTGAAATTTGATTTTCTTACCTTACTTAAAAATCCTAATATTTTGTAATTTGCTTGTAATTTTTTAATCAATCAAAATTTTTTAAACAATTTTGTTTAGAAATTTAACATGTTTAAATATAATATTCAAAACTTTAAGAATTGTAAATTATATAAGTATTTTTTACATTATTGAACCTTCGAAATTTTTTTAGTATACTTTTCTTTAGAGGTTTAATTTGTCACTCAATGACTACTTTTCGTACACATTAACTAATCAGACTAGACTTACAATTTAAAGTGGATTCTGAACTACAGAAAACATTTAAGCTTGAGGTGGTGTTCAAATCCACAAATGATTAAACCAAAGAACAGAGTGCTATTACTGCTCAGCATTATTTTCTTTCTTTATTTTATAATTAAAATGCTTATATTTTATAATTTTACTTCTATCTCTATAATTAATTATAGTCCTTTAAAGTAATATTTAATGATTATAATTAATACTGGTGAAATTTTTTGCCAATAGAATCATACAGAAAAGATTACATCTGCTATGCAATCGGAATACCATTTCATGAAAAATAATCTCAATCTGAACTAGCCTTAGAGAATTTAAAGATTATTTCGATGCTATTCAATAAAAAGCCATAGATAAGTGAATGGATTGTTTTTATTTATCACAATTCATTATATTTATTTCATAGTTATTTATTTATTTATTTTTTTTTTTTTATTTTGTCTATTTTACAATTTTGAAGAATTTCTGTTCAAATGATATATGAAATACAGTTTAGAAACAAAATAGATTAATGATTTGAAAAACATATAAGTTACATACACGATTAAATATGACCATAATATCAAAAATTATAATCATGCTATACATTAAAGTATAAAAAAAAAATTGTTTCGTAGACTAAATTTCATTAGGCAAGAAATTTATTTTAATTAATATGAATTATATTGAATCATAACTTTCAATGTTATTAATAAATAAGGTGATAAAAATTTAAATCTACATCAGCGTACTATATTAGTTATTGAAAACAAATATGACATCAAAAAAAAAATTGATAACCGCATTGCTAATAAAAGAAAACATTTAGTTACTTTTAAATCCGATTTCAATATTCAATATTTAAATATTTCTTTTGATCGTAGAAATAATATAGTTGCAAATTTTGCTATATTTTTTATTTATTAGATTAAAAAGCTGATGAGTTTTTGCTTGAAAATAATACTTTGACAAACTAAAATCAAAACTTATCAGTAACTTCGTTAATATCAGCAGAAAATAAACAAAGATACCGCGCTTAAAGTTGCATCAAATGATCGTCGTGATACAGGCGGCTAGATCCTGCACCCTTAGAAATACGCATTCGTTCTCTGATTGGTTGGTTACATTATTCGTTATTAGTGCTGCCATCTATACGAAAAGAATTAAACTATAAATGAAAATTATATTTTGATTATAAAAGTATAAATTATATCAGCCACATGATTTTTTAATATATTTATTTACATAAATATTTATTACAAATTCATTAAGTTTGTTTATTAACTAATATAAACATACTGTTTCAATAGAATATTTTTATTATTTCGAAAGAATATCTTGCAAAAAGTGTTTTTTTATTTTTATTGAAAATTTGAGTATGTAATTTCAAAAATTATTAAAAATATCAAAGAAATCATATAGGAAAACTATTTAACTTATATTTCTCACTTATTTTTTTATAATATTTTTCTACACTTTTACACTGATTTTTTTATTATGTTATATTTAATAAAGGAAAAAAATTAAATTAAACTTATATTTCTTACTTATTTTTTATAATATTTTCCTAAGATTTTATTCTAATTTTTTTACCTTGTGTGTATTCAATGAAGGAAAAAAATTGATTAGAAATTAAAATTTAGTTTTGTATGTTTGTTTTATAAAAAATGCACTAAGATTGAAACTTGAATTTACAATTATTATTAAAATTTTGTGTCACTGTGTTTATAATTAGTTTTAAATTAGTAATTATTTATTTAAACAGTAAAATAAATATTAAGTAATTGTAAGCAATTAAGTTTAGCTGAAATGAAAACAAACGTAATTATTATATGTTAAACTAGTGCCTTTTTTTAATATAACTTCTGTATGTTTCTTACATTGCGATCAAGTACATCAATTTATTTTTAAGAAAATTTTTATGAGAAATGTGATTTCAGTTACAAAATTATGTCTGAAAATATCTTTTTTGATAAAATACTTTATTGCACTTATCACATTTATGATCACCCATTTTAATGAAAGACAACGTGATCGGAAATGTACCGTAATTTTGAAAATAACTTTAAAAATTTCCAAATAACCGATAGATGCCAGCACAAGTAACAAATATTGTGACCAATCAGAGAACGAACGCGTATTTGCAAGGGTGCAGGATCTAGCCGCCTGTTCGTGATAGGTGGAAATAATTATACGAAAATATATAAAAAAAATAGCACTGCAATAAAAAGTAAATGAAAAAATAACGAAAAATGGAATCATTTATGAATTTTAATTCCTATAACTAGTTATAACATTATTTTTGATTATATAAATTAGTATTTCAGCAAAATATAAAAATATATAAATGGCAACAGATTGGAGTAACTGTTTTCTTTCTCTTTTATGGCAACAGTAATTATTTTCTCTGAAACGATTGACGTCGGTTACCACGTTTTCTACGGGGGTAAACTGTAATTTTTTGTCGACTTCATTATTGAAATTAAAAATTTCTGTGAGTAATTTTGCTCTTATTTTATTTTAAAATATGCTTTTTAAAATAATATTCTATGTTTGTTTTTATAATGTACGTATGTACTTAGTTGAAAAATAAGAATGCCGCTTAGGCTTAATAGCTTACATTAATTTATTTTCCATCTTATTCGTAAAATATCATGAAATGTTTAGAAAGCTATATATTTCGTTATGTTTTCTTAAATTTTTACTTTTATTTTCAAACGAAATGTGTTTTGTTCATTTAAAGTTTGTAAGATATTCATTTGTTTACTCCAAAAATTATTTTAGTGCATTCTATATAAAATTTACTTTTCGCTTTATGAATGTGAAATTATTCGTTCATTTATTATACTTTGCTTTTCTTTGACTGAATAAAATTATATTTAAATAAAAAACATGGGTAACATTATTTACAAAAATTCTTAAACAAGGTGCCATAACTAATGGTTTAACCTAATTAGCTTTAATTATTAAGTAAATGTCCAAAACAAATTACTAAAAATTGAATAATTTGGGTTCCTCTATTTAAATATTATATATAAAGAATAAATACATTTAAAAGGGGACAAATAATTGTTGATGTTTAAGAAAGATATATAAGTTTTTAGCTATTAAATAGTAATGAACATTAGGTGTAGTACATGCTTATAATTCATAAATTTATTAACTGTTATGTAAGTCTTAAGTTATCAGACATTATTTTTTGAAAAAAATTATACTGGAAATACCAAATCTGTTGTAATGTAGGCCAAGTGATTAACATTTTGACCTATGGGTCAACAGTTTATGAGTTTGATTCACACATAATTTTTGTAACCCTTTGAAATCCACTTTAAATTATAGATCCTTTTCTTAAAAAACTAACCATTATTAGCAAATCCACTAACCCATTTCTGGCTTAGATTTTGTATTGATTTGAAGTCCTCTTTAATTTGGGTGCTATTCTAACTAACCTTTATGTTAAATATTCATTGAGTAATAAATCGTTTGTTTTTTTTTCTAAAACGTTAATAATTATGAAAAACCTACAATATTATGTATGCAAATACAATAGAATTTTGTACTTAGAAAAGAATACAACATATGAGGGTGCATATGATACGATAATCACTGTACCAGGATAGAAAAATATCACAATTACTGTTTTAAATATTAATCTTTAGTCTTATAGTGTTTAAAAAGGTTTATTCTTTATTACAACTGCTTTGATCAATTGTGATTGTTATGGGATAATATAGTGCATATTGTTGTAAAAGACATATTGGTTTGTTAATTAACGTAATTATCACATTTAAAAACTAAACCTGGTAGCACAACAGCCTTAATAGGGCTGAGGCTCACAGTACCCATATCTGTTTTTATGGCTGATGGCTTGTGTTTTTGAAGCATGTGTCCTCAGCCTAAAGTATACCCTCCTACCTAGTATTAAGTTCCCAAGCATACTTGATGCCTAATTTTATTGACTCACTAAAGGGATAAAAGCTTGTTTATGTTTGAAATATACATTTTAGTCTGTAGAAAAATCATTTGAGATAGGACACTTTATTACAAAGGAAACTAATAAGTAAAATATACTTACCAATACTTTTTGCGATTCAGATCATAATCTTGCTGTACCATGTTAATTTTCAATACTCTAAGCTAAATCATATACATTAAATATTAGAGAATAGGTTTGTTAAAGGAGCAAAAATTGTTCTCTTTATAAATGTTTACAAATTTTTGTTAATTGTTAAAATTTGTTGTATTACATAAGTAAAAGTAAATATATATTTATGTATTATAACACAATAGTTCAATATAAATCATTACAAAACAAAAAATAATTAGGAATTTCATTAGAAATAATTTTTTAAAAAAATTATACTTAGTATTATAGTGTAAAATAACTGAGCAATCCAAAAGGTTAATCTTTTAATTGTTTATGCTTGTTAAAAATTAGTTTAAACAATATTATAATAGTGTACAAGAAATATGAATTCTAAAATCCATAGATTCTTAAGTTTAATATTGTATTTAAATTAATTTTACAATAAGATTATTTTAATTTGTTATTTTTTTAAAAATTAGTTTGGAAACATCCATTTAAAACAAGAAATTTAAACAGTTGTCTTTATTTTAATGGATATATTGTCATGATTGTAATTTTTATTAATTTGTTAAATAGTTTTGATAGTAATATCAGTAAATAAATTAGACTGTTTCTCACTCTATATAAAATATTCATGAATAGTGTTTGAAATATTAATTCTTTGAAACATTAAAATTATGATTTACTTTAATAAATTTATAATATTGTGTATGCAATAAAAGCACATTACATAAATTCATATAAATATGCTAAAACAATTATAATAAACATAAAAAAAATTAACTTCCTACCACTACTTAAAATTAACTTCCTAAAATACTCTAAGACTTGAATTCTAATGTATATATAAAGATAGCAGTTATCTAATAGTTTAGTGTTTGTAAATTCCAATAGATTTTTATATTTAAGTATTTCATCTAAAAGTGCTTGCGGTTCTTCACGTATCTTTTAAGTTTATACAATAAAGAAAACTTGATTAATCTAACATGTCCCTTTTTATTCTAAATCATGCAATTCTTTGGTTTTAATTTTAGGTATCTGAATATAATGGATAAGGCTGCAGAGCAGAATGAGAGGGCTTTCCAAAAACAGCCTACAGTATTTTTGAACAAGAAAGTTGGTGTTGGTAAACTGAAAGTCAAAAAGCTTCGTTACTCAAAAAATATAGGTTTAGGATTCAAAACCCCCCGAGAAGCAATTGATGGAAATTACATTGATAAGAAGTGCCCCTTCTCTGGAAATGTCAGCATTCGTGGTCGTATATTGAGGGGTATTGTTATCAAAATGAAGATGAACAGAACCATTGTCATCAGAAGAGATTATCTCCACTACATCAGGAAATACAATAGATTTGAGAAACGTCACAAGAACATGTCTGTTCACTTGTCACCCTGCTTCAGAGATGTTGCTATTGGTGATGTTGTTACAGTTGGTGAAAACAGACCACTTAGTAAAACTGTTAGATTTAATGTTCTAAAAGTAACCAAAGCTGCTGGTTCTAAAAAGTCATTCACTAAGTTTTAAAATTGCAGCATATGTAAGAAATAAAGAAAAAAAGTAAAAACTTTTGTGGATTTTTTTTCTGTCTTTAAAAGATCTTTTAAATCTTCAATTATTATAGATCATGTGTATATATATATATATAACAATTAATATTTGCTTTTATAGGATAATTATTTCATAACCAAGTATTTTTTGGAATTGATATGCTATTTTCCTAATTATGAAACTTAATATTACAAATTTTTTGTATTCCTAGTAATAAAAAAATTAAGCGTATATTTTTAATGCACTAGCAAGAATACTCATTTGGTAATATAGAACCTTTGAATTCCATAGAATACCTGGAAGCTTTCAATGTAATGTAATTCAAAATTGTAGGGGATAAAAACTTGTAAGGGTTTTTAAATTTAAAAAAATTCTTATGAATAAGTGCAGTAATCATTCTAAATTATTAAAATATGCCAGTGCTTGGAGACTAGTTTTCAAATTTCTTGTCTTATTTGGTTATGTAACTGTGTGTATAGGAAGGGTGTATTTTCATATCTTTTAACTATCGTATGTTGATGGTTTGAGGTTATTGTAATACAAATATCATAACTTGATCTCATTTTATAGAAGAAGGTTACCTGAATTATCTTCAATTTTGTTTCCACTAAATTTCTGATATCTTCAGAGAATAATTATGCCATGGTTATTGGACCCAAGTGAGAATTAAATTTATTTTTCTCTGGAGGCTTTGCATCATTTTATCTTTATTTAGTCAAAAAGGATTGCTATATTAAAAAAAAAATTATTTGTATTAGCACTATAGAATAAGTCAGTAAAACTAGCTGAAAACCAGAATATAAAAATCTAAAGAATAATTTCCCTTTTAAATGAAAGTCTATTTTATTAGGTGTTATGACTGTTGTGTTTTAAAAAATCAATAATTCTTTAAAATAATTTAGGACAAGTTAAGGATTTATGACTTTTTAGTATATGTACAAAAACATTTTTGCTTTACCTTTAGAATTTTAAAATTTTTTACTATACATTTAAAGGTTTTTTAAATTTTCGGACTGTTTGACAGACCATAATTTATAGATTAAGGCATTCTGATAAATACTATTCTTTAAGTGGACTTTTCCTTCATTTTACAATGTTGAAATTGTTACTAGCTTTGTAGAGCTATTTATTTTAAATAAATTTTCAAAAAATCTTTAATATCTAGCTCCTATACATTTACAAAATAAAATAGTTTTACAACTTGTATGAAATAAGATTCTCAAAAGCTAAACTACCATATAGTTCATGGATTTGGATCCCAGATTAGGCTTGGGTGTATTTAGTGGTTTCGGATCCACTTTAGATAGTATGACTCAGAAAATAACATGAAGGGACAAACTAGTCAAAGGAGTATGAAGAGCATCAAATATAAAATGGGAAACGGTTTAACAGAAATTTTTAACTAGTGTACCTTAAGAGTAGGTATTTTTTAAATTATTTGTAAGAAATGAATAAAAATAATTAGTTCAAATGTACAGATGAAAAAATGACAAAAATGTTTTGAAATTGAAGAAAAGACAAATTTTAGTAAACTTTTATGAAGTAATTGTAAATGTTATCTTGTTTTTTATATGTAATTTGGCGAATATATTTTTTGAAAATATCTCTCTTGCACAATACTATTTCATTTATTTAAAAATGTTTAGTAGACTGCAAAATTTCAAATCTAAAAATTAAGTTTAGAAAATACTGCATTTCTGTTTTACAGATATTCTTAACACGATCTTTATTATTTGAATATTCTTTCTTAACAAAAATTCTTTTATTTTAAATTTTACACAAATATAGTTAAAAAAATTTAACAAACTTGTGTACAATTGTTGATCTATAAGATTAACGAATACTCATTATATTTATAAAAGCCAGCATTCAAAAATTATATATAAAATTAAATTTTACATCTTATAAATATTTTTCAATTTTATATAGGATTTTTTTAAATGATAATAAAAATCTTTATGAAAATAAAATTGGATATAATTCATTATTAAAGATAAAAGTAACATACTGTTAAAACGAAGATATTAAGATTTATTTGTTTAAAAAGTGAAAAGATATCACTTTATGAAGTGTCAATTTCTTATTTTTGATGTCAAACGAATGTAAATGAGCACTTTCTCTCATTGCTTATAAGCTCTTTAATCCTAATTTATTAAGATTATTAAAACTATGAAAATTCATATTCCTCTTCGTTAGTAATCCGTAAGGTGCCATACCAAAAAAATGACACAGCTCACATCAGCCACAACTTAGGTAGGTAATTTCTACCAGCTTTTCATTCCGAATTTTTGCACCTAACTCTCTCTAACCTCATTATTTAATAGAAGCAGCATGAAAAGCAATATCTCTAGTTTAGATGGTTGATTTTCGTAAGTATTCAAGGACCAAAAATGCTTTTAATACTATTGTTATCCCTCGAGATATAGTTACAATATCCCTTACACATGATGCTTCTGATATTATAGGAACCGACGTGCATCAATTTAAACACTAATGTTTTTCACATTCATAAATTTAGTACGTGTGATCGGGAACTTGTTTATATACATTGCAATGAAATATTTTATAGAGATCTTTCATCATTTAAACAGACTATAAACCTATCGCTTTTGCATTTGAAAATTTAGACCAAGCCAGATAAGCAGGACTGTTATATTGCTCAGTTTTCAACTGATTGAAGAAAACGATCCAAATACTCTATCGTTATTCGATTTATTTTTAAGCTGATCTATACGTGAGATCTTTCCATAGCACAAAATAGGATTTTGAATAATTGCTATATTTCACCGAAAATTGTATATACATTTTACGCTGGAAGATACTGTCATACCAGTTTAAAATAAAATTCTTTGTAACTAACATCATATTTTGCTAAAAGCTTTATTTAATTTGTTTAAAAAAAAAAACAAATTTTATTTGATTTTTTACGTTGCATTTAGGAAAATAACATGAATGGAGACATCACTTTAAAAGGAGTATTGAATACGCTAATAAAAAGATAAATGCAAATTTTTTTACACATTTAAGTCCAAAAAAATATAAAGCTGTAACAACTTTCTATTTATTACAAATACAGGGCTTTGCCATACAAAACCAGAAATTTCGAAGCAAAATTTATTAAGCAATTAATTCGTTATATAAAGTTGAAATTCAGCCTCGTGAAATGTAGATGAAGTCTTCTTAATTTAGGAGAAGAAGACAAAAATGCTTGACCTATCACTAGCAGAGGTATAATTTCATTTGAAATATATCTCGATCGCAACCTGTTTAACATAACTTGGTATCTTTTAGTAAACACGACTGATTTTCTGGTAAGTCGGGACTCTAACTCACTACCTGCCGTTAATGAGAACGACGCCCTAACTAATCAGGTTTCAAAATCAATATTTAGTGTAGCCGAGATATTGTTGGCAATAACTGATGACAGGCACTTAGGCTTAAAATCAAAAAAACTTTCAATGTATCATTGGGGTATACCAGTTCACGCAGCTTCTACATTTTTAAGAGTTGATATGGAAAAGAAGCGGTTGATGCATCCCGAGCCACTTGTGCAAGCGATATATCAGGAAATAGGATATCAGTTCTATCTGTTAGGGGTAAAGATCTTTTGAACATCGCGTACCATGTATGTTGTCGCAGTTTGAAGATGGCAATGGTTAAAGATATGGGAAGATGACGGGCTATAAAATTTCAAAATGTATCGCTGGCTGTTCAATATGCCAACAATGTGTACTAGACAGATGAATTATAAGATCTAGTAGTGTTACAAGCCATGCAAAACTAGTTAGGTGATACATAACGCAACAGTTAGCATCTCACCGTTGTGTCTCCAGACTTAGATCCAAACGTCATGCTGTTGCAATCAGGAGCGGTATTTGCCAGTAAAGACAATCCGTTCCGTTCCCTCTTTTATCACATCTTTGGAGGCAAAAACACTTGTAGTTTTGAGTAAAAGGTAAATTAAGTAAAGGACATCTTGCAGGCACACACAGAACTGCAAACGAAGTCGATCGGACACCAAATGATGAGCAACATGTTGAATCTGATGTAATGTGGCTGAGAAAGCCATCATTGTCATGCGCACAATATGTTTATCATCACGTACATGATAATACACGTGTAGTGATCTGTACGATCAATCCCTTCGGTCTGCCATTTTCCTTTTATATACAGCGCTGGCAAATCCGAATCACATATGCTTGGTTTCATCCAATACGATCGATTTTTCTGAAGAATAATCCACAACCCTTAAAGACAACTATTTTTCCTCTGTCGAATTCAGAAACTTACTCAAAAGACGTTCGATGTCTTCTACGAAGCACTGTTAAACCACTTACGCAAACAAAAGCGAGCGAAAAAGAATTGCCGTACTTCAAATTGGCATTCTCTTTTTCTTTTATTTAGCACTTGCAGGGGGAATTCCAGCCTACCGTGATTCGTGTATGCACTGGAGTATTCATGATTTGCATGTTTCTTTCTGGATGATGCATTTTAGATGACCAGAACAGTATATCGGAATAAAGGCTTTTATTCTTGTCTCAGTTATGAACCAAAGTGAAAATTATGTGATAAATTATTTTAAAAAAAATTACATTTTATTAAATACAACTTTTAAGCATAAACCTTTCTCGTCTGATTTCACTCCAAAAATGGCGCTCCAATGCAATTTTACTCTCATTTGCTTCTTATGTATAATTTCAATTTACTCTTTCCCATAAATTTTATCAAACTGCTATCCCACATTTAGCTATTAGTTAACGTCATAGCGTTTGCTGTATAATGATGAAGCCTATCTTTAGTACGAAATGTGACCAATACTAGTTTCTATGAGTTACTTTTACCGTTTGACTCCGCTAATATCATTTTAAAAATTTTAGCTCAATATTCAAACGACATATTAAAAAAAAAAAAAGTTTCGTTGTTCTTATTTGACGTGAATGTTACTAAAAGATGAAAATGATTTTGTGTACAAAAATTTCTTCAGTATTTACAGTTGCTTCAAATTAAGTAATGGGCCTTAACTTTAAAGAAAAATGTAATATTTAAGTAAAATAAATTACCTTATTAAAAGTGCGTGGTTATTGCACATGGAAAATTACACATTTCGCTCTGATTATTTAATCCTCCATAGACTTTTTTTCTTTTTTAAAGAAAAATTTGAGTTGCGAGAAGATATATTTTAAATGGTCTCATTGTTTATTTCAACAAATTCATTTTAAATTTACTAACATTGAGATTATAATCAGCATACGTTACAGTGATGTGAACATACATGTTTATGATTATTTATACTCTAATTTGAAAATTTAAGCAACAATATAAATTTTCAGTAGATAGCCATGAAATTCTAGAAACGGTATTCTTGTGGTAAGTACAAGGAACATGCAATTCAGTAAAATATTCATACGCATGCAAATATCAGGAACAAAATATCACACACTAGGTAAACATACGAAACGTGTGCCACCGGGGCAGGCACTTCAAATCTATATACTATTAAAGGAAGGGTGAAAACACAGTTATATATGTAGACATTCTGTACAAGTGCTAGTGAGTTCTTTCGTGAAATATACCTGGAAGAAATCACCTAAATGACTTCTCGCATAGAAGAATGATAGGAAAGCTGCTACAAAGTTGTAGTTAAACCAGTGTAACTGAAGAGTTTAGGATAAAAAAGTCTCGTTTCGCAAGCTTCCAAATCATAGGTACAACTGTTAGAAATTTTGTTAATGGTTGCCATGGGAAAGTAACTGAAGGGAATGACCAATATAACGTCCTACTGGCAAAAAATAGTTCTGAACCAGTCAGCAAACTCCTTTTTTCAGCATTCGTGTACAGCAAGGTGTGACAAAAATCGTAATTTACTTGTCCAGAGGCCTTCATTAGAGTAGTATATCCGCACACTTTTCCAAATACTACACTCAAAAGTTTTTTTTTTTTTTTTTTCATTATTATTATTTACTTATTTTTATTGTATAACGTATGCATTGCATTCATTTTTGCGTAATTATGCTTTAGTCATCTCGTTTAAGTATATATTAATTATGCATCATTTAAAAATACTTATTAAGGTAAAAATAGACATCATATGAAATATAGTTGATTCAGTACAAATATAAATATATATGTTAAACATCTTAAATATATCTATTAAAAGAAAACGACTTTTTTATTTAACTACATTGAAAAAAAAAAAGTTTTTTCAATGTAGTTAAATAAAAAAGTTAAAAATTCGATACGTACATTGCCTTGCACTGCTTATTTATGCTGTGCCACTGGAATTAGTATCGCGTGCCAAATCTGGCACATTTGTTGTACGTTATCAACACACACATATATATATATTAGCTATTCTTTATTAGAAATAAAAACCAATATCAAATTTTTTTGGACACACACACATTGAAAAATAATATTATTGTATTTATCATCTTAAAAAAATATTCTTTGTCTCTATTTTCTGGATATTTTCTTGTGGAAATGTTTCCAGTTGTATACATAATTTCAAACCAATACTATCAAATATATAGCTAATGAATATAGTATAATCTAATGTATGATTGTTTACTATGACAATGCTAACTCAGCAAATAAATTTAATATTGCTTTAATTTATTTTTTTATTTTTCTATCCAGTAAGCAATTATTGATTTGATAAATCGAAATACATGAATGAAATAATTAAAATATGCACGCTAATAAGAGTATTTTCAAAATATTCATAATCTGTATGAAAGAGAAATAGTGTTTTCAAATAAATGAATATGAAAATAAGTTTTATTTTATTCAATAGAGATTTAAAATTAAACTTTTAGTGTTCTGGGAATTATAGCGGTTTTGGTAAATAAATATTGAAAATTAAAATGTAAACTTTAAGAGCTTGTTATTAGAAAAGAAAGATAATCAACAGTTCAAACACAAATATATATCATAACTGAATTTCGTTTCAAAATGCATCATCGTCAGAAAAATGAATAAATAAATAAAGGAAGCTTGTTAGAAATTAATTAAGTAAACAAAAGTCATCATAAAACAATAAAATTCATTTATTCATCCATAACAAAAACATCATCAAAAATAGAATAACTGAAATTGGAAAATTTTACTTATTTTTCAAAATAAAATCAAAAAAATTGCAACCTGTAGATTAAATAATATTATGAATAAAATATTTTTTAAACTTTTCTAACAACAACAATGTAAGATATTTTTGCCCATAATAATTTTTATAAATTTGCTTAACTATCTTAATTTTCGTAAATTACAGTATTACTTTTCCTAATAAATTTAAAAAAAAAAATTTTTTTTAGTTTATCTTGATTATGTTTTATTTCAATAAACAGAAGCTACGATTTTTTTAAAGTCTATAATATTTTTAAAATTATTGTTTTTGTTTCAGAGTCATATTTTAATAGTTCTTTTAATCATTATAAGCACGTCGTTAAAGTATGATTAGTCCTTTATTATACCCTTCATGAATAAAATTGTATTGCTAAGAATAATTTGTTTCAAATCACGATTCTTAAATTGTTTCAAATCACATGGTAAAGAAGTAATTTATGATCATTTATTTCTGCTTTTCACAAAACGTTATTAAGAGTCGAAAATTTATTAATAATTCCTCTAGGTAACTCTCTCATTTCGGCCAGTGATGATTTCCCAAACCAATATTTTTGGTAACAACACGGAAAAAAATAATAAAAAGCTAGAAATTATTAGCAGTAACTTATTTTACTTTTGTGTGGAAAAGCTGCTTGATGTTTAAAATTTTTACAAAAGATGAAAGGCTTAAAAACGTAATAATAAGTTGTGGTTGATGATATTTTATTTTGTGGGCGGTTTAAAGAGTTTATCGCTTGAGTACTGAAATGGAAAAGTATCTTTTACTTTTATTCATGTTCTTAAAATAGGGATTCATTTTATTTCACATCCAAGTCATGAATATTTTATGTAAGGTATAAATGAATGATAATTATAGTGTAAATTTTTGAGATTTCATTTTAGGAAGGATAAATCAATATTGGCGGACTAGATAGAAACAAATAGTGGGTGCTTTTCTTTGAATGAGATTTGAGAATTGGAAGCGACTTATTTTTTCGGAATCAGATGATGCTTAAAAGGGTTAAATTATCTCACTATTATAATGTAATTTTATGCTTATTCCACTGCAGTATGATTTTTGGATTTTCAGATTCTCGCAACCAGCACATATCAAAGCGAATTTTCAAGAGCTGTTTGTTTATATTTTCATATCTTATAACATTGATTCACATTGTTTTTGACGCTTCCATAATTTCCCGCATAACAGCTTTAACGACCTTGTTCATGGCGTACGCTTTCATGAACATCCTTACAACTATCTTCCGTTTCTTCATTTGCTGGAAGACTTCAGAACTTGGAAAATTGTTCAGAAGGATCTGTAGACTTCAGCATAAGAAACATCAACAATGCAAATGGTGGTTTAAGATATGGATGGCTATATCAATCCCTTATCATTATGGACAAGTCCTTTTGGTTCTATATTATACCAGTAAAGATCCTGAAGTAATGAGTACGGGCTTGTATTTGTTTGGATTTGAGTGGAAAGAAAATTATAAAAATGCTATATTCAAAGGACTATTTTCCTTTTCTGTCCTTACTATATTAATGATGCCTGTGAATACATTTTTGCTGTTATTTGTGTTCATCTGCCAAAGTATCACGCAACAGCTTTTAGAATTTCGAAAAGAAATGATTTCATGTTCTATGCCACAGTACGACATTCTTTTAAGGAAATATTTTGCTATGAAGAAATTTATTTCAGAAATCGATAATAAAGTGTCCTGTTTGGTCTTCTGGGCTATTTTAATCAAAATGGCTTCTTTCTATTATGCATTAAGTATAATCAGTGATGCGCGTATCTTGGCTATAGAAGCACACATAATTTCCTTTGGTATCCTAATTTTCTTTGATTTGGCGACGTTTACAGGAATGGGAGTGACAGCGGCTGAAGTTACAGATGTCTCAAACACAATTGCTTTCGAAGCTAACTTGCTACCCGAATGCAGAATGAATTCTTTTCTAACGCATTCACGTTTTCTATCTGTAACATCATCAGGCATTCGCTTAACTATATGGGGAATTGTATCCCTCAAGAAACACGCCTTATTTAGTATTATTGGCACAGTTGTAACATATACGATTCTTGTAGATAATTTAGTAAATTCTCGCAATCATCAAAATTCAGAAAATTAATATCAATGTTCAAAATTTTAATAACGTTAAGCATTTCATACGAAATAAAAGGCTTATTTAATTTCATTATTCATTTTAGTAGCAATAAAATTCGCTTATAAGGTAGAAAAGAGCATTTTTGTTCCCGGGTATTAAAAAAATAGTCAAGACAATTACCAGCTAATTTAAAAATTCACTATGCTTGGAACACAAAATTGTGTCAACGTAACATAACATTTCTCTGTAAGCCCATACTAAACTTATTTTTTATGTTTGAATGCGAGTATCATTGTTTCTAGATTTTTAATATTGATTTTGTCTGATTATTGTTTTTTATTTGTTTTTTGTTATAGATTTCAATGTTTATGAATTACAGAATCCAGCAATAAATTTATTCCAAACAAAAGAGGATATTTTAAAAATACAAAATTATATTCCATTATCTTTTTTTAGTTAGTGTTTTGGAGAAAATTATTTCGCCAATTATTTTTTTGATTAATCTAGATAAATCTTTGGTCTCACGTGATCCAGACTGACAAATAAAGATGCTCTATAATTTTGAATTATATGTTATGAACCATGTTTGTGAGTATATATTTCTGTATTCATATGATTAGTATTTACAGATAATGTAAAAATGTAGGACTAAATAATATAGAATCATTGCATTTACATTTTGTTTTTATATTCAATGTAATAGCTGTACACTCTGTTTAACAAACAATACATTACTTGATATTTTTTGCATATAATTTCCAATAATTTTGCAAATAAATAAATCATACAAGCTTCTTTGCTTCTTCTTTACTCTGTCAATTCTTTAATTCTTAAGAATTGGAAAAAGTAAGAACGTTCAATGGTTTTGCACATGTGATAAATATTTAAATTTATGGATTGTTCAACAAATGATATAAAATGCATTAATCTGAATGCAAATTTTAGAAGAAATTGAATAAATATGAAGCGTACAAAATTATTACATCATATTAAACTCACTGATTTTCAAAAGTTAAGCAACAAATTAAAAAATTACGATAATCCACTAAAATTAGTTCGAAAAGGCATTAAATTTCAATATGATATGATTAAAAGCAAATTGCACAGAGCATATGCAAAAACATGTGGCGTTACAATCGATTTACGTAAATACGATTGCTCTTAAAACAGACATTTTGGAGGTAATGTATCATCAATCAATGGGGTATGGGTTAAACAATTTCGAAATAGCTAAAGTATAAAATGAGTTCGAGAGGACATTTGGCGACTGAATTGCATTCTAGAGCCATAGTGACTTGAAGCAGGTAAATGATAGTATGACGCTGTGAGGTAGCTAAATTTCGATCATCCTGGTATGAGTAGATTATATAACCAGTTTCTAAATATTGATTCAATGTCTCGAAAACCTACTGGAGATTGATCAAGAGTCACAACTTCTGCAAATGGCAGGTACTTTCGACTTAATGCATATTTCGTCTGGACTGCAACTCAATCTCAACATCGATCTGCATTTATGTCTGCTACGTGTAAGAGAGTGATTGTGACAATGTTCAGAAGAGTGCATGAAGGATGTCTGTAAGCTAGAAGATCGGTACTGTGTGTCTATCTTACCTTTCCTATAGACGAGAGAATTTCAATTGAATACGTAATCATAAAAACTGAGGGGCAAATCATTTCAATTGAAAATGTAATCAAGTAAACTGAATAGCAAATGATTTTTCACAGATCAGTCACATTTTTACAGATTACAGAAGGATTCTGTAAAAGTGAGATTGACAATACTTTGCAACTCAGAGTGATTTTTAATACATTTACAAATGCGGAGAATCAAGTACTGGATATTGTCCGAGTAATATACGGAAAAGGGAAACTTTTCCGTATGTCACAAGGTATACGGAGGTAGTATTCATGAATGAGTAGATAGATACATAAAATTCTATGTGATAACAGGTGGAACTATCAATGCTCAGAAGTAAGGAGACAGCATATACTGGATCTTTTCGTTCGTATCTAACATTATTGATATTACTTTATTTTGCATGCAGATAATGGCTGACTTTACTCTGCTTCATGCAATAATGTCTTGAAGAAGATACTAAGGTCCACATGAAAGAGCCTTCATGCTTTCTCAACCTTAATTCCAATCAACATGTATAAGACTTTCTTGCAAGGCATGTTTGTGGCCTCTAACCAACTCCCCAAAACTGAATGAGCTTAGAATTGTTTAATGTCAGTAATTATACCGTATTATTTATTAATTATACCGTACACAACATGAGAGACATCATTGTAAAGTCTATTGTTCGGATGATATATATATATATATATATATATATATATATATATATATATATAATGTGCATATCAAAATTCGGGATATTTTATAATCCTAGTGATTTTACCAAATATAAACTTTACATCAATTTTTCTTTTCTTTTTGATTTAAATGGTACACTAATTTTTTTTTTTTTTTATCAAGATAATTTGTTGCAAGTTTATTGATTAATTTTTAGAAACTAATGCTAATTAAAATTAATCTACTTAGAACCTGTTTTAATTATGGAAAATTTCCCTCACTTATAACTATAAATGGATTTACAGTAGTATTGCCATAACACCTCATTTAAAGATATAACATCATGCAACTTATACAATAATAGCATAAAATTTTCTCCGCTAAGTTAAAAAAAGGTTTTTAGCATACTCGTTAAAAACAAATGATTTCAATATTTACTTCTCCCATGCTGATCATTGTCTAGTGAAAATAATGCTTAATCGAAGTTAGTCTTCCTAAAATATAATAACTAACAGACTTATTCATTATATATAAAAATTTTATATATATATAATTATTATACATAATGTTATTCATTTTTTTAATATAAATGATATATTATTTTATTTTTTTATATATTTATAATGTATTTAATATAATAATAAAAAATAAACAAAATTTTTTAATATATATAATAAAATATAATAAAATTTATACATAGAAATAATATAAATATATAAAAATTATTTTATATGCTTCAATTTCAAATTTTGTAATTTTTTTCTTCCAAGTAATTAATTTTTTTGCTTTGATACTTTTTTCAAGTTTATATAATATGTATTTATTTTTCTACTTTTCCTGTTTCTTTTTCTTAATTTAAGTTTTATTTTTACAGAACTTGTGATTACTATGTATATATAGTTTTCGTATCCAGGAAAACAACTGTATTATCAACATTTGCCCTGTTCTGACTCTTTTGGAAACATATATCCAATACATATATTCCGACATTGAACGAGAAAAAGATTCGAGGTATTTTTAGATAAATTTAAGAAAATAGTATCTTACGTACTAGACCCATCGCCTAATTATACTGAATATTTACAAAACCTGTTTTTCATTACAACAAAATAAAGTCATTTGAATTGGAAGGAATTGAAGAAAATCTAAACTTCGATGAATAAATGTAATAAAAAAAATTCTTTGGTCATCAAAACTAAAAAAATTTCTGCAAATGTCGAGTTGGAAACAGGGAACAGAAGCATTCGATTTTGCTAGAAGCGTTCAGCCCAAAAGGTTATGATACAGAGGTGTCGTGACATGAATGATGATTGTTTGTGTACTTGTTTTGCACTTTTATTATTATTTTACTTAATGAGATGTTTTATTACATGGCTATAAGAATTTTATAAAAAAAACAAAAATTGTAACTTCATAAAAAAAAAACTTTTTTTTCCAAACCAAAGAAGTTTTTTTGGCACAAAAAATGCTTAAAATAATTTTTTTTTAATTGAAATTCGAATTAAAACAATGAATCATTTAAATATTCGCTAAAATTTTAATATTTATGTAAAAGAATTTTGAGCCCATACAGATTATATTGCTTAAGCTCGACAGTGAAAATTATTCTCGATAAAAGTTTAGTACCATCATTCTAGACCTAATTAAATTATCATATTTGTGTTTCTAATTATTGCATATATAACAATCAGAATATAGAATGACCAAATTGTTAGGAGCATAATTGATTGAGTTCTTTTAGCAAATTACATATTCTAGCAAGATAAGTATGAAAAAAGTTCTAATACACGATTAAAAGTAAAATCGCGCGTAAAGGATATTAGTATTTAAATTTCTTTAAATCTAAATGTGTCTATGATTCCTTACATTTAAATTAACAAAAAATTTGAAATCATATTAGTTATTTACTCAAAATTAGTTTTATGAATTAGTCTGGATAATTGAACACTGTAATTTATAAATTCATATTTGTTTGTTCAGAATATTTCTCTGGTTGGATGAAAATAAATATTTAACTAGATAATTTTACTTGATATTGTGTTTCGCAAAATATTTAGATTTCGTTAGAAATGTAAAATGTTTTTGTTGCTCATATAAATGTTACTTTCAACATTAATTCTATTGCAATAATATTTCATTGCCTAAATCAAAGAAGATGCACACACAATTAGGAATGATAAATATTCAAATTTGAAAATAAAACAAATTAAGAAAATTTAAGTGGTATAGAAAATGGTATATTTATTGATTGAAGTTTGTTTACAATATATAAACGATTTTGTTCTATAATACTAATAATGATATCAATCAGTTAAGAAATGATATTAACTGTAAAATTTCGCATAGAGAAAGTTTTATAAGGAGATAGTTATATTCTTTTTTAGGGCAAAGCAGCATTTGCAACAAAAAAATAGGTTAATAAATTATGATTTTCAATCCACTGTAAAAAAATAGATAAGTGATTTAATAGAATTCACTGTTCCTTTAAGATTGTGTACATAAAAAAAATAACAATAGGAGTAAAATTTTCAACGGAAATGAAATAAAAAGTGTATTAAATTAAAAAGATTAAATAATGATGTATTAAAATTAAGAGATGAAAGAAAACTTGTACATTTTGATATAGAAGCGTGAAATTACCGGTTTTTAATATAACAGAGCAGGTCCAGAAAAAATGGTAATTCTGATTTATTTGAGAAACCAAATAATGAGAAATGAATTTATATTTATGAAATCTTAAACGTTGACCATAAATGTCTCACATTTCGAAAACATGGTGTATCACTTGTTTTTTAGGCGCCTGAAATATTTTGTCAAAGAATTCCTTAAAAAAGCTCATAATTATGATTACATAAATAATGTTATCATTAAAAATTAAACAATGAAAAATTAAGACACTTTTACGTAACAGAAAATGGCCCAAAACACAGAAATATGACCAAACATTTTGCAGAATAGTATGCTGAATTTTTATTTAAAATTGAATCTTTGGATTCCAAATTGAAAGAACATTTTTAACGGATTATTGCACAATAAATCCGTTAAATGCCGTATGCATTATTATAAAAATTGTTCATACTATGTATTAAATTAGTTTTAAAATATTTTTTTTTCATTTATAAAAAAATTGCTTATAAAATAATATTTAACATTATTCAATGCATTTAACAACTTGTATTAAAACTTGCTTACTTTTAAAATATTTGAATCTATAACTGGAGTGACAAATTTAAGCTCGCAATGGGTCCACTAGATATTGCTATACCATTGTAAATGAAACATGGAGATGACGTGTTAAGCTCAAGTATTGATTTTATCACTTGATCCTGGTTCAAAATTATGAGGAATTACCCGTATTTAACTGAACTAGTCAGCAAAAATAAGCAACAGGAAACCTAACTTATCAAATTAACCTGAAATGTGACCAAATTTAATTACAAATTGGTACATTTTAAGATAATCTGGTGAAAAATTTGGAACTTTTCAAAATTGCCAAGATTTATTGAAAAGAACAATAATTTTATAATATCATTTAATTTTTTGTAATATTTCATTCTTTTACGAAAAAACTGTTTTACTTAATGAATAGGTTTACCTAGATTTCATCAATTTATTTTTAGGGATTATTTATTTTCTTTGAATGGGAGCAACTTCCAATGGAATTTTTTTCTACACAAGATATCGAGGTAAACAAGAAATTCAAAGAATGAAACACAAACTTCACTTCTGATATTTTTATTTCATTATGAAACCTAACTTCTACATTTTAAAATATAAAAGTGTACAATACAAAATAATTTAACTAACCACGTCTCCATGCCATATTCTGTATGACAAAATGAATTCTCACCTGTATAAATCAACTAAATACAAATCGAATGAGTTGTAGAATAGAAAAATTCCTTACTTACGAAGTTAAATATTGAGGCCTGTACTCATCTGCGTTCCGATGCATTTCCAACGGGCGATATATTGGGAAAGTAGAAATCACATTCACTGCAAAGACACAAATGATTTTGTTTCCAAAAATCGGGAAAAACAGTTAATGTTACTTTTTTTTTTTTTTTTTTTTTTTTAAATATTTCATGTAAGTTTTCCCCCTTACTCCAGCTGTTACACAAAGATAATAATTTTAAAAAGAGAAAAAGGATCACATTTTTTCTTGAAGATAGGAGTTCCAGACATGGATGTAACACCACATTAAAATTATTTACATTGCGATATAAGCAACTTGGTGCTTTAAAGCAGAGTAAATTACGTTTTAAATTAATTACAAGCGCTGTAAATATATTTTGAAATAAAACTTTTATTATCATTACTAGCCACTCTGATAAAAATTTCATTCTATCCTTAGTTACCGTTCTCATTTCAAACTTGGACAAAAATTGGGTGGACAATCAGAAAACAGATTTTAGTTATACAGGTACATATAACTTTGGAATTTATTAGTTATTATAAAAGAATTGTTTTTTCATATTAACTTTAAAAACATTTTCAAAAGGTTTAAGCGAATTCGTTCAACAATTAAATGTTTTTCAAAGATACATTTAACTAAACATGAATAATTTTGTTTGATAAATAAACCTCATTTAATTCAAAAATATGTTATTAATAAATACATGTAAATGATCAATACATTTGTAGGAAAAATTCAACAAATATATTTCTTTCAATACACTATCTAACTATCAAAGATGCGAATCTTTTTCAATCCTTTTATACAAATTAATAATCCAGAAACCTTACAGATTTAATGCAAAACTGCATGGCAATTTATCCCCAGGTGAGATAAGTGCAGGCATGCCTATCCACCAGAGAGTTCTGTCAGTTTACAGATTTGAACATTCAGTAAGCAACTGTTTACTGTATTTTTAAATATAGAGTAATCAGTCTCTTCCTTTACAATGTCGCATTTAACCAGCACTATTTTTTAAATCAAATATTATTTTGATAAAAAATGTAAAATAACATAAAATGAAATTTTTCTTTAAAAGAACAAAATAGAAACATTTTTCTCAGCATTGAATGTTAAATTTTCTTTAATATAATTTTCATAATTAAATGTTTTTCCCATTTGCTCATTCAATTTTATAAAAATAAACTAATTTTAATAATACAAATTTTATTGAATTTATTTAAAAAATAGCAACATTGTTGATATTTATTAAATTACAAAAGTGGATGATTAAAGTCATCATAAAAATGTACACAGAGAAACTGTTCAACATAATTATATATTTCCCAATTTGAAGATTTAATTTAACAAACCAATGTGTGTGTGTGTTGTTGCTTTAAGTCATCTAATAACATAATGACAAAATATACTCTTTGAATATGAAATAATGATGTTCATAAAATATTAATACAGAATTCAACAATTTTTTCCTTTAAGTTAGACTAACATTTTAAAAACTCAATTCTCATATGAGAATCAAAAAATAAAATACAAATATATTTTTTTACTTATTAAAAAAATAATAAATTTTACAATTTGTTATATTATTCTATGTATAATTTCTTAGTTACAAGTATTCTGAATAAGATGTAATATAAGCCTGTAACAGAACAACGTCTTCTAACAGTCAAAACGAACTGACACGTTATTAGATAAGTTCTAACCTTAAAGACTGCTGCTGTTCAGAGATGCCTCAAAGAATTGTTTTGTTCTTATGTTTTTTATATATTATGTAGTGTGTGTGTTATTTTCTCTTTGTGGAATTAAGATGTTGTTAAAAAATAAAAAGGATTTTAAAAATGCTAGTCGTGATGTAAATTATTCCTCACACTTATGACACAGTAAAATTAATTTTATAATATTAAATATAAGCCATTTTTATTTAAAAACATACTACCTACATTAGCAAAGTAATTTATAAAAAATTAATTCTATTGTCAATATTTATTTCATAATTATTAAAAAATACTCTTGTTAGAACTAAAATTTAAACAATATCCTATTTAGGAGAAATTTTTTGAACATTTATAGAGAATATTTTCAGATATTGATATCATTGATAGTTAAATAGTTTCAATAATCACACAAGTGCTGCTTACTAATGCAAATTTTCAAATCATTAAAAAATCTTAAAGGGGAAAAAATGAGATTTTTAATATTTATAACAAAAATATACTCACATAACTAACGCCTAGTTTACTAATGTTTGATTTGTGAATTGTAAAATAAAATTAATAGAAGTAATCCATTAATTCTGAAAAAGGATTTTCTAACAATAAAGTTAAAATAAATACTATACTATGTTTGCTTAAAAATGGAAAACCAAACTCTTGCTCATGCTGTAATTTATTATCTGTAAAACATTCCTAATTATGCACAATATATTGTATATATATCAGTCTCATATAAAAAAATATGCTACATTTAGAGATCATATTAAAAAAGTATCACAAACATTTTATTATAAAGACATTCATAAAAATAGTGGAAAATTGTATAAAAATACACATTGATTTTCTTTTTTCTGATGATATACAGTCCTTTATGAACAAATTACAAGATGAGAAAATGAAAGCTTGACAAAATGAGACTGTAAATCTAGATAAAAATATGTAATAAAATATATAAACATGATTTACAAAGTCTTCATTTATAAACAATTTACAGTTAGTAGCTGTTTCAGAATTATATGAGATAAAGATTCTTTGATCTTTAGGAAATGTCGCTTGAATTCAATGCCATCACCCTGTAATGAAGAATAATTTCAAAATCATTGAAAGTACATGAAAATAAATACATAGGTGTATTTTTTAAGCTTAAATTGAGATTTAATGCTATGATTAGCAATCTGCTTCTTGTTTATGTAAACATTGTACAATAATTCAGAAATCCTGAATTATTGTACAAGGTTACTGTTATTATTGTTAAGGAAAATTTTTAGATATAAGATCAATTATAACTTCTATTTTGATTTTTGTAATAAGTTAAAATTTAACATTGATTTTGATGGTGTTATTTATTAGTATCAACTAGAATTTATATAGCACTTTATCACTAAATAGAGATTGTTTATAATTAAAATGTTGTATCATTCAATTTTTATAAAAGTAGTATTTGTCAAATGTTCAAAATTATATTGTTCCTCAACTTTTAAAAGAACTATTTAACTTTTGAAAAGTATCTTGAATGCATCTAATATAATATGGGGAAAAACCTTTCCTAATATTTATATTCTAAAATATATATAATTTTCATATGCTAAATCAATGATTAGAACATTTCATAAGTATGACAATTTTGTGAGCTAAATTTAAATAATCGAAAATTTTCCATGCATCAAAAATCAGATTTCTTAATAACATATTACATAAAAAAAAACTTACTTTTTTTTAAGATATAATAATAAATGATACAGAACTTTTTATAGTTAAAATTGTAAAAATGTAACAATAAACTAATATTATTAAAAAGAAATTTTGCTTCTTTAATAAATTTTTTAAGAAATTCATGCAAATAGAAAAACTAGATTTAAAAGTTAACATTACAATTTATCAAATTTTATTCTATATTTTGGTTAAAACCTATTTTAAAAATATTTTTAACATCAGTTTTTTGCATACTTACATACTAAAAGCTTCTTTTATATTTATTAAAAAATATACTTCAAAATTTTATAAGTTAATTTTAATATGATAGTATTTAAATTAATATTATATATTAAGTGTATTTTTCATTTCCATACTAATGTTGATGGAATTCTTTTTTCATAAGAATTATAATGAAACAAAAAATTAATAATTCCAATTTAAATGCATTTCATTACAAATAATTAAATATTTTGAAAAGAAATGAAAAATTTTTCTCTTCTTTGGACAAAAAACATAATTGAAAAAATCAATTATTAATAATTATAAGTGTATATCAGTAATTCATAATACAGCTGGAAAAAAAATCGATACATTTTTAAATTAATAGTTTGTTTAGAAAACTAAAAACTGATATGAAAACATACATATATTTTTATAAATAAACTTCAATAATAATAATATACTTAATATAAAAATAATTAATAAAAATTCCATTTATTAATGCATACAATGATTCATTTTAAATAATAATGCGACTGCCACAGTGAATATTAAATTGAATACTGGAAGTCATACTAAGTAAACATACTGTAAGTACTAAAGTTGACATAATGTAAGTACATACAGTAAGTACTAAACATATTAATGGAAATACCAACACACAATCGTATTTTGTAAAATATATTTAAGCATTTCATTCATATATTTTCTAATTTTAAATATTATAAATTGCAAAAGCTTTTACTTGAAAAATGAAATATTATTTTATTTAATGAGATTATTTATTTTTTCTAATCAAAATTATAATACAACTATAATATTCTAAAACAAATTAAAAATTTTTTTTCATATATTTAGATAAACATATAGTGTAAAAAAAAAATATTAAATAAAATTGAATTTCCTAGTAAACAATTTACAATAAGATAAAAAGTGAGAAATAAAAAAAAATAATAAAGAAATATTATTTGAAAATTGGAAGCAATTTAGTTTGAAATGGAAAATTGGAGGCATAATAAAAAGAATTATTTTAAAATTATAAATGCTTTATAGTATCCATAAAATCATTCATATATATTCAATATTTTTCTGATTGTCCCTAAGCTAACCTTTTTTTATTTAAATTTAATATTATAAATATTCAGATATTTATCCAGAAAAAAGTTTGCAAAACATATATTCAATAAAATACTTTAATTTTTAAATGGATATTAAATTTTTTTGGGGAAAAGATAATTTTCCTTTCCTTTTTTTAAAATAGTTTAAAGTAAGAACACATGCAAATGAAATATCAAAATTAAGAAAAATTAAAATGAATTTCAGCAAAGCAGTCTTTAATAAAATTAAAAGCAACTAGCCTTTGATCGTCTAAAATCAACAAGAATGTTTTCAGACATAATGATGAGGTTTGCCTTGAAAATTAACTGCATCTTTCTTCGATCCTGAGTAGTGACAGTAATCTATTAAAATAAGAAATTGTGATAATATAATTTTCTATAATACTTGATATTTTATTCATAAATGAGAAAAAGGAAAAATAAATGCTTATTTTTAAAATATAAAACTCATTTTGTATTAATGCAAAAATCATAACACAATGCTTAAAAATTAAGTTAAAGTAGAATATGGTTTTAACATAACTTAATATTTTCAGTATTGTATTATTTTTCTTCCAGAAATTACTAACTGACTTTGCAGTTTTAAAACACAGCATGGTAAGCATTAATACAAAATGAGACTTAACAGTAAAATAAAATTTCAATGAATAAATAAACATAATTTTTAAAAATATTTATTAAGACACATTATTTTGCCATTCATAAACAGATAAAATACAGGATAATCAACACTCTATAGACCAATATTTCATTGCAATAATGAAAACTAATGAGGTTTTTACTGTAAAATGAAGGAATAATTTCAATTCAAGATGGCTTAGTCTGATTTAGAGGTGTTTCCTTAAAAACTTTCCTATTTTTATTTATTGAATTAATTTGGAACACAATTAATGGTTTTATTCATATTTAAGATATCGAAATTTGTTATGCAAGTTCTTAAAATTAAAAGTTAAGCTATCTAATGCATGCAGTATATCATAGTATACTGGACAACCCAAAAGTCTTGACACAACACTACAAAAATATTTAGTACTGCTATATAAACTTCATGTTTAATCCTAAGATTAAAACAATAATTAACAAACCAAAGTAATTTCATAAAAATAGGATCTGATTAATTCCTCATTTCTTGACCATTTGTTGGAACATAGTGCTTTAATAATTTTTTTCAAAACAAAAGAAAAATAAGGTTGAAAATAATAATTGAATTTATAAAATAAAAAAATTAAGAACAAGAAGGAATTTAAAATTGCATGGAACAAAAATAAAGCACATTAGATTTTAAAAAAATAAATAAATAAAAATAAAAACTAAATTTGAATTCAAGTTAAAATAAAATATCTTCCATTAGTTATTAAGGAGATTATTTTAGTGCCTATATATCAAACAGTAATAAAAATTTTTATTAAGAATGAGACCTGGAAGCAGAAATAACTGAATAATAAAGATATTTGTAACAATAACAGTAAGATAATTTTAAAAGATAAAGCATGGTATTCCAGGTATTTTAAACATACTCATTCAGAAGTAATATTTTTTGCACTAGAGTAACAGGTGAATCACATTGATCAAACATATGAAGTGCAGGTTCACCAAGAGAAAGAAAGTTTTGATTTCTTGGAAACAATGTAATAACTAGCATTACTAGATGACGTAACACTGAAATTTCTCACTGTTGAGAAAAATATTTTGTTAGATTTTAGCATATATTTCAAGCATTAATGATTTTGATTAATCAGTTAAGTTGGCTTATAAGATTTAAGTTAGAATAGCATAATCCGTTCTCAGATTTAAGATAACTCACTTACAATGTAGTAGGACAATCCAAAGTTTGTTAAAAAAAAAAGCATAGTTTAAGTATTTAAATTTATGCCCTTAAACTCATTATTCCTCTGCACCAAATTTGTATTAAATAAGTGCATATTCACAACAGAAATTAAAATATTCAAATACTTTTTGTAAATTGTATGATGCGTACACATTATTTGAAAACTTTTTAACAGATTTCTTGTGATGAATGGCCAGAGAAAATGCATCCTTACCTATTATTATAAAACCTCAAAATGGAAATCAGATAAGAAAATATATAGTTGATAAATGTACATACATTTATAAAGAGAAGAAGAAAAAAAGAGAAGCATATTGGGAATAGAAAAAAAAATTATATAAAATGAAAATATTTTTGAGTTGAATAATATTTAAAACATTAAACTTAATATTTAATCATTTACCCGATCTAAACTAATTAAAATTTTTTAAACAATAATCGATAAGGATGTCATGCCAAAAGGAACTCTCTAGACTTTCTTTACAACAGCTTAAAAGCAAAATTTTAGTTAAATACAGATATAATAATATTTAAAATCTTTTTTTTTATATGAGATTAATTTATATAAAATACATATTTTGTTAACTTAACATATTTTGTTAAAGTTAAACACATAATAAAAAAGTCCTTAGAATACATTATTATAATACAGCTACAAGAAATTTTTTTAATAAGCATATTTAAAGTTATGAACTATGAGTAGAAATTCAGATACTAATTTTTCTATTTCTACAGAATGATATATAGTGACTTTTGCCAACAATTAATTGAAGAAGAAAACTACAGACTCAAACTATATACAATTCCATATACATGTATAAATTGGAACAGCTCAGTACCATACACATATACTTGGTTCTGTGCTGCACCAATTCATAACTTAAATTTTTTAGAATAAAATTCTTGTTTGGACTTATTTTATGAGCATATTATATTGAAAACGAATGCTATCAAAAAATAAGTTTCAAACAATTAAATAATGAATTATACCCATTGGAACATTTTTTAGTAAATAATCTACCTTGTCTTAAAAAACAACACCTAATTTAAATAAAATCAATTTTTGATAAGTCACAGATAATTGTATTGTCACTTAGATTGGAGGCAATTCATCTGAAACTTTTATAAAAATGTATTTGAACGACTACAAACATCCATATCCAGTATAGAAATTAAACTCTGAAACATTTAAGAGTAAGGGTAATTAAATAATCTACTTACATTGTTCAATGCACTAAAACTTGTCAGAGGGGAAAAAGTCTTTTCAAATAAGAAAGCAAAGTGCTAATACACACTAAATTTGGGAATTAAGGATTATATAATATATATGGCAAAATATTTATCAGCACTTGAGACAATTTTTTTATGTTATATATTACATGAAAAAGAACATCACTAATGCAATGAAATCATGTTATGAAAATGAATGCTAAGTAAAGAGAATGGAAACACCCTACATTGCAGAAAAAACCATAATTGTTTAACAAACATTTTAAGAATTATTTCAAACATTATAAATTAAAGAATGTATATATCATTACTAATCTAAAATTAAATTTATACTAAAACTGGAAAAACTTTTGCAATAATTTTTGATCAAATCATTTTGAAAAATGGAATTTGTAAAATATTTAATAAGTAGATAGTATTGGATGTTTAAAGTTTAGATTTATTGAAAGTTACATTTTGCATCAAACAAAAATATTTTAAAAAGTAATTAACTTTGAATACTTCACATAACTTTCTGAAAAATGCTTTTCAGAATGATGGCAAATATGATTATCTAAGTAAGAAAAGTTATTGCTTCAAGTATTCTTTAAAGTTTAATTTATTTTATATGATTTCTAGAAACACAGCTTTAAGAAATCTTTATAAATATTATATTTCCATCAAAATTTTAAATACCTGTCTTATGAAAGAAATATTTTAGTGCAAAAATATCTAGCAAGAGTCTATGATGAAACTCAAGAATGTCATGAGCACTCATTTATAATGATTAACTTCAAACATTTTTAGTAAAAATCCTTAATATATATATATTATATAAATACTACTTTGACTTAGTTGACAATAAATAGATTTATAGGTAAATAGATGAACAAATACCAAAACAATTAAAGTCCATATTGACTGAGAAGCAATATTTCTATTTAACACATACATAATGTTTTAAATTGTAGTAATTTTATGATACTATCTTTAAGTGCTTATTGCTGCAGTCAGATTAATGATAATTTTCCATAAGTGAAATAGCTTTTGAAATTACAATTCAAAAACTAAAATTTGACTTTAATTTCAAATTTCAATAATAGCAATTTATAATTAAAAATAAGAGAAATTGTCTTTTATAACTAAGAAAAGAGAAATAGAGAGCCTATCCTAGAACGTTTTATATATTTACATTTTTCTGACTAAATTGAGAACACTGTTTTTGAAAATTAGTTATTGATAAACAATTTTAACCAAGCAGCACATATAAAAAAGAAACTAAATTTAAAAAGTAACATATTTTCTTTAAAGATTTGAAATTAATAAGATAAATAATTTAAATTTTATTCAAACATATGGTTACACATATATACTTTTTTTTATAATCATAAAAACTTGTATAAAGGTAATATTTAAGCCTCACTTTTAAGAATGTATATTTCACAGGTAATTGCCAAAAATATAAAATTTAATTTACACATGAATTATTCTTTTAGAAAATTCAGTAAGTAACCCTATCAAAAATTTACCTGTCCACTTGTACTGTGTTTCCAGCAGTATCCCAATTTATCCAAAGCTCTAATGAGCTCACGATACACTGTTTCAATATCCAAGGCAATACAAAATCTTGTCATACGGGTGCCAATAGGTAAATTTGTCTGTAATTGTTAAAACAAATTTAACTAAGCTTATCTTCAATAAAGTAGCATATTACAATTATTACTAAGAAAAATATTACACATACTTTTGAGAGTGACTGGGTTGTAGAAAACTGTGAGGACAATATCATGTTATCAGGATCAACAGGTTGTGAAAAACTGACACCAATTGTGAAACCATTAATATCCCCAGGCAAACATTGAGATCTACCCAATTCTGTTGTTACTGGGGCTGGTTGGGAGAATGACATCTTGGTGATGCTTTCCTCTCTAAAATAATTAAATTTTGAAAACATTTTGTAATTCCCCTCAAAAACTATTTTTATCTTACTTTTAATTCTTATTTTAATAAAATTTTTCTTTAAGACAATATTTTTTTTATATTATATATAAAACTACTTTCCACTTGTATAAAATGAACTATTCATTACAATTAGGCTAAATATATTCCCCACATTTAACATTTACAATTAAAAATAAAATTCCAATATTAAAGGATTTTGAATTTACAATGCAACATTTTTTTAAATAAATTTATTTAAATATAACAGCAAACACAATAATTTAGATGTAAATTTATATTAATTTATAAATAAATTTATTTCATGTAAATAACTAAATTTTGTATTTAAATAATTCAAATGAATGAACATATTATTTTAAAACTTTTGCATACAATTTGTTTACAGTGCACAAAAGTTTTTCAAGACATTCTATTTATTCTCATTTGAATCAAAGTCATTGCCAAAAGGAATTTCAGAGTTCTATAAATGAATTGCAAAAATGCTTTAAATAAGAGATTGATAAATATTTAAAAGCTTAGACAGAATAGGAAAAAGTATTTTATATAATACAATCAATCAGTCATCAAAAAATTAGATATATCCACTAAAATAAATACTTCATTCCTTGCTCATAAAAGAAATTTTTTATGCAGGAATCTACTTTTTAAATACAAAATCTTTAAATTTTGATCATAACACTTCAAAACAAGTAAAAAAAAAATTCAATGTTCGTTAAACGTTTTTATTATTATTATCATTTTTATTATTATTTTTTTTTTAAATTTTCAATTAGAAAATTTTAACATAATATCAAAATTTCCCAGATGAAAAACATGCATCAAATGACAAAATATCTGAAACAAGATTAAAACGTTTTGCTAAGTTATTTGGAGAAAAAATTGATCAAACCAGAATACATAATTTTTAAAGTACTAATATTAAGATAATTTTGTGTCCCGATAACTTGAATAAAAAATAAATAAATAAATAAAATAAAAAAAAAACATGCCATCTTTTATAAAAGAAAAATGCATATACCTGGTAAGATTTAAAAATCTATTTAAATAAATATCAAAATATGATTACAAATAGTTACATTATGAAGCCTTCATATTTAAAATCATTTGGCAACTGGACAGAAAACTGCATAAATTGTATTATTTATTAAAAAAATAAAAATGATCTTTATTTCTTTAACTCACAAAATTCACTAAGTTTGTAAATTTATCTAACATTTCTTTTAAAATTTTACTTTTGAATACACATATAAAAAAAGATAATTTTTCCGATCATTAAAACATCTATTTTATAAATCACATTTTTTACTCTCTATTTTATCATTTTTAAGAACTTATTGTAAAAATGTTATTCGTAAAAAGAAGAACAATAATTTTTTACCTCATTTGATCAAAGTGTTACATTTTATAAGTTACATTTTTAAAATGTACTATACTACCTAAGAGTAAACTTAAACATGTTTAAACACCTGATATTTGTTTATTCAAAGAGATGCAACTATATTTTATTCCTTTTATAAAATCATATATAGGTACTGATTAATCAATGAAATATTAAGAAGACGATAGTATTATTTATTTTCATTCTTCTGAAAACTAAAAAAGAAATCTCTAAAAAATACAAATATCAATACTACACTAGATAATTTTAAATTAAAAGTATATTTTAAAAAGTTCTTAAATTAATATTTCTATTATTTTAAAAATGTAAGAGATTACAAAAATAAATTATAAACAAATTATAAAAGCAAGTTGACTTAAACAGAAAAAGTCCAATAATTATATTGTTTTTCAAGAGATAAAATATAATTACCGAAGAATCAAAGAGTGCTCCAAATCTGAACATAAGCGCTTGCGGGATGTATTATCACCAGTCCACCGAATTGAATCTAAAAAGATTATGTAAATTCACGATTTATCATAAATACATTTGCAAAAGCTATCAAACATTATATTACAAACTAAATAAGATTTTCAAGACTTCTAGAGCTTTTATATTTATTTTGTAGAAATCTTTATATGAAATATGCATATCTTGATGTAATGAAATCTTATTAGTGCAAAAACAAGAAAATTTATAACACATCTTCATTTTCTATTAAATCAATAGTAGCTTTTACATTATATAAATATTTTTAAGAAGTAACTCATATATATTTGTATGCTATACAAAATTTAATAAAATTATTAAAATATTGTTCTTCACATTTAAGAATATGCTCAATCAGTTTATTTTTAAGAATGAAGAAAAATATATGCTTAAAAGTGAACCACATTCATCCCACACTGAAAAAGTCTAATTCTTGTTAATTCTAGTTGACAATATTACTAAAATGTATCTTCTGTTACTTTACATGACATACTATTCATTGAACAATGCATTGATGATTGATTTGTTGCTCAATGGTCATTTTTTAAAATGAAATCATTTTTTTAAAATTTAATTAGATCAGAACCTACAACTTAAGTGGATCGTGAACCATTACAAATATCCATGTCCAAGGAGATTGAACTCATAAACTGTTGAATAGCATGCCAGAGTGCAAACAGTTTAACTACCAGCTGGGATAATGCATTGAAAAGATTATTCCCAATTCAATAAAACATTACAAAACTAAATATTAAGTCATACCAATAGAAGTAATTTACACTGAAATCTTATAACTATCAAGTTATCTAAAATAATTTATTAAAAAATTAATAAATTATAAGACAATTTTAGGGAGTAGTTTGTATTTAATGAATGAAAACTTTACAATACTTTTTGTAAAGAAAAATTATGGAAAAGTACCATTAATTACACAAAACAACACAAACAAAGCATTTGAAGAATGCAGTTCAGTTACTATGAATTTTTAAATAAATTCAAAATTTTATTACTTTATATTGTTAACTAATTAATCTAATTATTTTGTGTTATTTAGCATTTTATTACTGAAAAGCAGTTTTTACAACATAACATAACAATATTGAATTTTATATAACTAGTTATATTATAGAAAAAAATTTGCTTTTATTCAATATGAATAATATTTTAGTATATATCAATTATAGAATGTAACATGATTGAAAAATGTGTTCATTTTGAAATAAAATCTAATAGAATATATAGCGAAATTTTACTTAACAATGAATGTATAAAATTAATCCATATTTAGTTAAAAATGATTGCATACTATCAATTTCAAGTATGGTCAATAAGTTAAATTGATAAAGTAAAATTAAATATCACTTCTCTAAACATCACATTTAATTGTCAACAATAGAACAGAATGCATAGTTAAGACTTTAAAGTTTGCAGTATCAATGAACATGAAGATCAGATTTTAAATAAAAATATTCTAATAAGAAATATTATAAAACGTTAATAGATTAAAGATTATTTTGCAGTTTTAATAATTAAATTGATTTTAAAATTATATATTAAGTGTAAAGCAAATAATTAAATTTACTACAAACCTTCATGTACTAAAATTTTCTTGCACCATAAATTATTTTGAATATCTTTGATAGTATATCTCTTTGAAGGTGAATAAAGCAGGATTTTTTTAATTAGAGCTGAAAAATACAAATTTATTTTAAACATGAAGCTTATCATCAGAAGAAAAAGTTCACAACAAATGTATGACAAAATATTAATCACCTAAAGGAAGATTATCAATTTTCGTCCATGGACTTATAGAAAAATCTGATTTAATCCAAGATATAAATTCTTGACATTCATTAGTTGCCTCATCCCACGGTAGTTCTGTTATAAAATAAGAAAACTTATGAAAGTTAATGCACTTAATATGAATTTGCAGTTTGATTAATGAGATTTTATTGCATGTGAACTAACTCTAAAATTAACTATATTAAATTTAACCAAAATTTAAATACATTTATTTATGATCATCGTTTTTAAATAGATTTCCTATACATTTCACAAAATTATTTTCAATACAATTATTTTAACAATACCCAATTTGTTAACTATACATTTTATACTTTAGTTTTAAAACTTTTTTAGCAGGTAGAAATAATACAAAGTTATTCAATTTTAATTGGAAAAAAGTTAATCACAAAAAAATGAAAAACACTTGGGAAAGTTAAATGATTTGTAACAAAATAAAAAATCTTTATTTTACCAAATTTTTGAAATTGAAAATTCACAGTAAATCTATTTAGTAGTTTGAAGCAAATTATTGTAGTAAAAATGTAATATTCCAAAGAATTTAAACATTAATTAAAATAATTTTAAGAGTGCTTTCAGATGGTTTTTAATTTGAAAATTATTTATTTTTGAGTTCATAATAAACATGAACTATAAACAATGTTTTTACATTGTAGGATTTCAGAAAAAAGATAATGAATAACTAAATAAGTAAATCAAAATTTAAAACTATTAATTTTTTATATTTACCCCCAGAAAGCATTGCAACCAACAAAATCCCACAGCTCCAAATATCTGCAGGTTCTGCTTTATATGCACGCATGAAAACTTCTGGTGCAATATAAGGTAACGTACCACATCGATTATTCAAGACTCTTTCTTTTCCTTTGTGACGAAATATTGTAGCAAGTCCAAAGTCTGATATTTTTACAATATCTAAATATATAAATAAAATTTCAATGATGCTTTCAGAACTCATGAAAAGATTTTTACACAATGAAATTGAGATTAATAATAGCTTACTTTCCAAAATATTTTAACAAATAAAACTTTTAACCAATTTCCATCCCAAAGATTAATTTTTTTAGAAAAAATCAAATTATAAAAAAAAATCTTTTCACATTATTTAACTAAATTATAAAAGTTTCAATTTGTGGTATGCTAAAACTATTTTAAATAATGGCAGAAATAAAACCATAAGATATTTAAAACTTTGATAATTTTTATTAAAAATTTTTTTTTATAATTCCAATTACAAAGTAAGAAAAAAAATGTAATCTAATCAATATTTATTAACAGGAGTTCCATTGTAGAAAGAAATAACATGGGATTTTTGAAACAAACGTTAAAGAAAAATTAACAATGAGGTATTGAATGGAAAACATTGGTTACCACTGATGATGGTGATGGAGTAAAATCAAATTTAATTTGCCCCTCTGATATCTTTTTTAGTGCACAAAGCTTAATATAATCAAAACTTATATTTTAAAAATGGATTTTAAATTTTATCAAACATCCATTGTCAAGTTGAAAATCAGACTCCAGAGTTGAACTGATAACAAGACTAAACTTAAATACTTTGAATATTTAAGTCATCAGTTGGGAAGATTAGAAACAAAATAAATATTGAGTAATAAATAGTTTTCTATTAAAAAAATACAGTACAAAATTAAAGCAGGTATTTCTGTTTTGAATCGATATAATTTAGCAGGATTTTTTTTATTTGATTTTAAAATAATATATACTTAGAAAACTCAAACAAATCTAATCTATAGTGCATTTATGTTAAAATAACAGTAAATGTTTACAAAAACGAATCTTTCTATATATTTGAGACAAATTTCTTTTGAAATAGTCATTTTACTGAACAAACCATAGCAAATAATAGTTATTAATTTCTATTCAGTCATATATAGAATTATAAATTTTGTCATTTCCTCATTCTCAGCAAAATGTCATACATTTTATAATTAATTTTAGTACATACTATTTGTAAAATAAATTTTACTATTTTCCAGTCTTATATTATTAATAAGAAAATTTTAATTCATCATTAATGAAATAAATAAAAATTTTATTTTTTTTAAAATAATCATAACTTGAAAGAAAAACACTATAATTCTTTAACTTATAGCACATCAAAACAAAATAATTCAAATAATTCATTTGTGAAGAATAAAATATGAAATTATAAAATAACACAAAAGTATTTTCATAAACAAACTTACCATTAGCATCTAAAAGTATGTTTTCTGGCTTCAGATCCCTGTGAGTAATACCAATTGAATGTAAATATTCCTAGGAGAGAAAAATTTTTACAAACAAATAAAAATACAACAGCACATAAAACAACATTATTAAGTAATTATACAACTGATAAAATAATCTTTTAAAAAATATCCATGTTAAATTATAGGTGTATGAAGCATAAATTAAGTGTTAGAAATTTTTTAAATATTAATTCTAATTCTAGTAAAATGAAGCAAGATAATCCATTTTGATTAAAATTTTTGCTTCCATATCATCAAGCAATTCTGATTCTTCTTTAAATTTAACTTCATAAATGATAAAAACAGCACAATGCTAATGTAATTATTCTATATTGTCACCTGATAATTGTAAGCAAATTTATTGTGATATCTTGTGTATAGTTTCTGGTTGTTTATATTATTTAAACAAAATTAAAAAATCAAAATGTAGGAAAACCATATGTTTAAACATAAATATTTTTTCAACAAAACAACACAAAACTTGATTTACATTTTCATAGAGTTTTTTTTTCCCCTTATTTCAACGACATTAGATATTTTAACTTAAAATATAGTAAAAGTTCAACTAAAAATATTTGTAATTATATATATATGTATATAAATAAATATGAAACTGTTAGAATAGAGCAACTATATAAAGGGTGAAAAATTCTCAACTTCAATCTTGATATCTAAAAACTAAAAGTAGAAATAACAGAACAATATACAGAAAATAGCAAAACAAAAACATCATCCATAAAATATTTTTCAACATATGCCTGTATTCAGTTATTCCCAATAAAAATCTTCAGATATATCTATGCCACTGAAAAATCACTTTCTTGTCATTTGATTTCATTTTAAAATAAATTTTAAAAAAAATTACTTTTTGTTACCAAATAGTAAAACACATTAATGTTTTCATTTTTGACAGAAAGTGCAGGATAAAAATGATTTTAAATTAATGAACATCTTAGAATAAATTTTGATATTAACTATTTTAAAATGTTTTTAATGCAAAATTTTTAGTATTTAGTTGCATGTGTTATAAAAGAGATATTCAAAAAATTTTTTAGAGAAATTGAAATTTTAATATTACAAAAATAAGAAATAAATTGTAACAGAGTATATGAGAACATTTAATTTCCCCAACAAATATATTATTACAATGAATGCATCTAATTATTACTCGAATCACCTTTTATTTAAAAAAAAAAAAAATGTTTGTTTCGAATTTATTCAATTAATTCTACATTTTAAAATAATAAGAAATACATGTTATACAATGTGGGCTAGCCATGTTATTCATAAGTTATAATTTCTATAAGAGTTTCATTTTATAGTGAAACCAGTATCAAAAAAGAAACAAACCAAAACTTAAGCAATTTTGTTAGATTGAGAAAGAAATTCAAATTTTAAGAATCAAAAATAGGAAATTGCTTTGGTTCTATATGTTACTCTATAATAATTTTTTTCACACAAGGGCTATTTAGATAAAATACTTTCAGTTTAAAATGGATTAAGTTACCACTGCAAACAAAGGTGGGAATCAATCTCATAAACTGTTGTGACAAACAATGACAATTTAGCAGCCAGCTCCTCAATAACAAATTAAAAGATATTTTAAAAAAATCTACTGTAAATACCAAAGAAAACAAAAGATTATTAAATGACTGAATCAATTTTTTTTATACTTATTCTAAAGCTTTTTCAACAGATATTCTTAAATTTATTAAGAAGCAAAATTCAAAACCACTATAGAAAAAAAGCTTTCTGCAAAAAATTATTTTAATGTGCAACTTGTGATTTTTTTAAAATATTTTTATAATTTCCATGAAAATGTTTTCTTATATTATTCCAATGCATTAAATATACATAAGAAGCTAAGAATATTGAATGAAATAGCGATTCATTAAAACAATTTACAAATATTTTATCATTTTTTTAACTTTTATTTTTAAATTCAGTAAAATTTTAATTATAAGTGCAACTATTTTTGAAATAAAAAAATTTTGCCATATATTTTTTTAAATTTAAAGTTTGCTTTTCAAAAGGCTAAAGTTAAAAATTTTTCTTCTCAAATAAATATTATAATATTTTTAAATTAATTTCAATCAATAATTCAAATAGCAAAGTTAGGCTCACATTAGCTTAGTGATAAGAGAGAGCTCTTCTGAGCAAAAGGACAAATGTTCAATAACAGCTATAGTTGAACAATACGAAATAGATATTTTTGACATTATGTAGTAGACTGCCTAACAACCTCAACATTTTCAAGATTTCTTACAAATTACACATGTTACAAAGGAGGGAAACTAGGAAGCTCTCATAAACTCACTCTGATATACCTGCATACAGAAGACAAATGTGCAACATCTATTGACTGTCACTTAACAGTGGTTGGAATCAAATCCAGGATCTTCCACTCTAAAGACCAATATCTTATCACTAGGCTAGTGTGCCAGGAAGATAGATTTAGCACTTCTGATTTTAGCAAACACATCATTCATGCTGGTGGGATAGGATTTTTTAAGTTTTCTCCCTCGTCAAACATATGAATACAGCCCACTATCTATGAAATGACTTCTAAATTATGCTAATAAATTACTAAACTCAGTGGCACAGCAGCCCATATGGGGGCCAAGGCCTACAGTGTCCATATCTGTTTTCATGAGTGAGAGCCATGGGTGCAAAAGCACATGTCCCACTTAAGTGGTATAAGCTAACACTAAACACTCACGGTTTAGTTCCCAAGCAGTCTTGATACTCAGTTTTATAAACACTTTGGAAGGATAAAAGGCAGAGTCAATCTTGCCCCTGTATGTTGGGAGCATGAAGCGCTTCACTAACACCAACAGGATACCTTAATTATGCAAGAACATTAAATATGCATTGAAATTAAAAATGATGTTAGGGGATTACTAAGCAGTGCAAATTTATATATACAATATTACTAAATATGCAAAATTATGCATAATTTATTTTTAAACATTTGTATAATTTAAAAATTACTTACCACACCTTTCAAAATTTGTAAGAAGTATTTTTGAGCCATAGAACTTGACATTCCAACATCAGGTTCTAAAGAAAATGAAAAAATTAAAAAGTTTATAGTTATCAAATTGAAATTTGCACAATTAACGATTTTATAACTTACCAATCCTGTCAAATAATTCACCACCAGAAGCATATTCTAAAAATATGTAATGAATTAGATCTTCTTCTCTATGGCCATAAAATTTAATAATGTTTTCATGATTTAGTCTACGATGAATGAGGACCTGAAAATTATAATATTAATTACACAGATATAAATATGACAGGTATGACAATTAAATAACTGGACTTGTCTTAAAAATTAACTATATTAAAAGCATTATACAAATACAATTTATTCCTCTTCCATATACAGCTCTTCCCGAAAAATACATCACTGCTTATGTGTTTTCCAATGTTTACAATACTGCAGGTAATTATATCATTTTCAGCAAGTATGCCATTTTTGCTTTCACCTCTTTTAATCTTATTCCAGACTGGGTTTGTCCAATAAGCTGACAACTATCCATTGGTCATCCATGATATTGGAATAATTATTTATTTAAACTAACTTAAACTATGATAAATTACAATAGTTTAAATTGAATTTATAATGCAATTATTCATAAAATTCATGATCAGTTTATCAAATTAAGTTTAAAAAAATCTTTATTTACACAAATAAATTTTTTTTATAAAATACTGTTAAATTAAAAACATTTGTCAACATTTTTGAAAATTTAGGAGTTTAGCTAAATCAGTAAAAGTTAATGTACACAATATTCATATAGCAAAAAAAATTTACTTTTTTAATGTTGGTTTCAGCAGAAGAAAATAATATTTGGAATTAAATGCGTTCAAAAAGCTTATATGGGTCATATTAAAAAAAAAAAAGGAAAAGGTTAAAGAGAATTGTTAAAAAAATCTACATAAATATCAAATTTAGCTTTCTATGACAAGCCAGATATTAAAAACATCTCTTTATAAAAGCTTTAAATAAAAATATGAACCATTAAGAAAAATACTTTACTGAATAATTAATTACAAAGATATTTAAAAATTTTTCCTACATATGATGTGTAATTAATATTTGAATTTAAAATAAAATTTACTTACTGTTACAGTTTTTAAAACATCAAATGTTTATGTATTTAAGTAACATATAACAAAATGAAAGTATGATAAGACATATTTATAAAATATAGCAGAGAATGTATATTTAAGTAAATACTATTAAATGCAAAATTAAAGTCCAAGAAAACTATAAATTACAATAAATACTATATTATCATATTTTTAAAAAATTCTCTTAAAAATGAAGTTATGAAACATACACAATATTCATATAACAAAAAAATTTACTTCTTTTTTAATGTTGGTTTCAGCAGAAGAATCTTTTGTAGAATCTAATTTCTTCACAGCAACACATTCTTTGTTACTAACATTCATGATAAGCTGAACTCTAAGAAAACCATAAAAATGTTCATAAATTTTAGAATTGATAACAATTTCATTCAAATCAATTAAATTTTATAGAACAAGGGGGATTTTTTAACTAATAGAACGTTCATCATAAGTAGAGATTGTTACTTTCAATTACCAACATATTAAACTTAAAGGTTTAGTTTGTTTCCTTCTTTTGCAAATGTAATATATGGAAAAGAAAGTTTAGTTTTTGGTCAAATGTCACACTTAGAAATTTTATCTCATTGAGCACAGGTATTGTAATGTTGTTCAGATCGATAACAGGATCATTGTGATGGCTAATCTTCTTGCAAAAATGGACACAGCAGCTCTTGCTTAAGGATAAAGTAAAGCTATTCTCTGCACACCATGCAGCTATTTTATTAACAGGTGTTTGTAGTTGTCTCTCAATTAAACACATATTTGATCCTTCACAAGATATTTGCAGGTCATCCACAAACATGGTGCTATGCAAGAAAGTGAAAGGTGATGAAGAATGTTACTGATGTATAAATTAAAAAGAGTAACACTTTAAAATGCTGCCAAGACATACATCCTCAGACTGGATAAAAGAAGTGGATGTAAAATATCCAATACGGGAGCATAGAAAATTCTGGAGGAATATCAGGAGATTACCCTGAAAACCAAAATCATATAATGAATGGAGAGTTTAAATATCGCCATGTATGGTTGTACGCCTTTTTAATGTCAAAGAAAATGGAGACAAGATGGTTTTTTCGCCCAAAAGCGTTGTGAATTCGGATCTCCAAATGTGTAATATTATCAAGAGTAGATCTTTCTTTACGAAAACCACTCTGATTATTATGTATAAATTTGTTTTTTCTAAGACATACATGAGACGGGCATAGACTACACGTTCGAGAGTCTTACAAAAGCAACTCGTCAGAGCTATTGGTCGATAATATAAAGGTGTTGAAGGATCTTTACCAGGCCTTAAGGACCGAAATAACTATTGCTTCATTCCAAATTGATGAAAATTTATTTTCAGTCCAGATCCTATTGAACAAAAACAATAAGTTTGATAGGGAATATGGACTTAAATGTTGAAGCATGTAATAGCTGATACAATCTGGTCCTGTACCAGTATTATTGGCCTGCTTTAATGCTTTCCCCAATTCCAAAATCTGAAATTTACAGTTGTAAGGTAAAGTTTGCTTGTGGTTGAAACAAATTGGCTTTCCCTCAGCTCGACTCTTAGTCCTTAAAAATGAAGGACTGTAAGAGTCAGTGCTTGAGATACTAGCAAAAGTTTCACCTAGGACATTAGCTATATCCTTAGGAGAAGAGTATGCAGCAGCTCCGGTTTTTAAAATAGGGATTGGAAATTTGTTGGCCACATTGGCTGCTTTCATTTTTCTCCATAACTGCTTATTGGATGTGAAAGATGTTATCAAAGAAACATAGCAAAACCAGGATTCCTTCTCACTTCAGCGAGCTAATGCTTTTGCTCTCTTAAAGGCCTGTTTTGGGATATCTCCTAAACAACTCCCATAACTTCCTCTGTTTCTTGTAGGCATTTTGACATTCTTCATTCCACCAAGGTTTGCAACGCCTGTGTGTTTTGGAATAACTTTCAGGAATGCAGTATCAGCTGCACATATAATTGTTTTGGTTGTCTTCGAAGCGCCTCATTAATATTTTGGATCATGACCATTTTACCAACATCTGCCAACTGTGTAAATAGCCTCCAATCTGCTCGATTGTATACGTTGCTGCACACAACTACCTCTTGTCTTGGAGACAAGGAGTGGGTAATCAATTTTATACAGATAATTCCACCCAAACAAATTTAACAATGGCTAAAGAGAATAAACGGCCAGGTTGAAAGAATGAAATGTTCTTTAGGTTTTTAGAAATATGTTTTCTTTTTGGCATTAATCAGACAGAGACAGTATCAGTTATAAACTACTTCCCCGCAAAGAATTATCGGTGTTAAAGTCACCTAGTAAGAAAAATGGTTTAGGCAACTGATCCACTAATGTGTCGAGTTCCTCTTGGAGGATGACATCATGTGGTGGCAAATACAAACTACACACTGTAATCAAACATGTTGTGTGAATTCTCACAGCTACAGCCTATAGAATAGTGTTTAATAGATGGACAATGCTGGAGAAGTTATTGGAAGTAAATAAACAAACACTACCAGACACTGCACCATCATCATCACAGTTTTCTCAAAAGCAATTAAAAACCCTCACATGTTAATGTTATTGGTAGAGCTCAGGAAGGTTTCCTGAAGTGCCAAACATGCAGGATTATGTGCTAAAATTAGAGACTTGATGTCATCAAGATGGGAACGCAAACTATGGCAGTTCCAAGAAACAAAGGAAATTATTTTTTAAATTGAAGAGCAATTTTCTCGGAGCTGGAAGGCGGGTCTTCTGTCATAATCCCAAACAACATGTAATTGTCTTAGGGATATAAGGAAACTGTGTCAGTCTCCAAGCAAGAGAAAGCATTACAGGTGGAAATAAATGGTTTTTGTTATTCTCTTGAAATTTTTAATTTCAAGGTTTTCACTGCTTTTGATTTAGTGAAAAGAGTTTTTTTAGAAAAGGTAGGAGATTTTTTAAATCTTGTTTTTTCTGATATCTGGGATTTGGATGGGTAGATTCATATATGCAACTTTTATTGAGCAAGGTCTGGCATCGCAAAAGTCAGAATGAGATGTTTTGTTTCAATAACATTTCCATCTCTTCTGATTGTAATGCAGAACTTCTGATTCAATAAATTTTCTAGAATCTCATCCGTCTGGGAATATAATAAATCCCTTGCTGAGATAATGCCAAGTGAAAAATTAAGGTTGTTATAAGACAATTTTGTCACTTCTAAATTACCCAATGTTATCATGTCTGCCAGAATGGCTGCTTGTGATTCAAATGCAGCCTCAATGAGCAAGTCACCTGAGTGCATCTTCTGTATACCCTTTACTTCTGCTACAATTCCCTATATCCCTTTTGAAATAAGGAAGGGAGAAAATGAAATAAATGAACCTTCCTTTCTCTTTACTAAGAAGAATTTAGCTTTTAAATTCTGCAACAATTGCTACTGTGAGAGAAAAGGAAAATGATTACTTTTCCAGATTAAATATTTAAAATTTCGGGACCTTACCACACCACCCATCACCAAGCCCAACAAGGATATGCAGACCAGCTGCAACAGTGTTAGCCAAGTCCTATATGCTCACAGTACATCCTTGAGATGACCTCCACTCTTAATGAGTCATCCAGTAGATGTATCAATAGTTTGATCCATAAAGCTGATCGGTATGCAGAGGATCACAACACACCACAGAACATTCAACCGTTTACCTGAAGTAGAGGCTAAAGTAATGTGGTCTCTGGGGGCCTTAATTACCAGGACCATCCTTTCCAGGGACACTCATCTCCATGCACAGCAAACACGTAGATGATTTAGTCCCCCAAGAGAAGCTAATAACAAAAGAGCGGCGAAAGCTACGCTAAGGGAGCCCTCAACCTTGTAAGAGGCAATCACAATGAAGGAGAAAAGGGAGGAGAAGAAAAGAAAGAAGAGGACAGATCACTGGGGTACCTTGGGCAGGTGACACCCATATTTCCTTAAAGAAAGTAAACCCCCTGAGGGGTTTTAAATTTGAAGACAGCAAAAGTCAAACAAAAATTAAAATAAGACAAAAAGTTTAAAAATTACAGCACACTAAAAGTTAATATAACAATTAAGACTTTCTTTTTGATCTCATTTGTCTCTCTGCCATAAGCTATCACATTTTAAAAATAATGTACCACATCATTTTTAAACTAATAGTATAGATAAATGATATTAATTCTGTATGTTATAGTGTTTATAAAAATATTTTAGTTCACAATAATATGTGCCTTAAAAGCTAGTATTTTGTAAATGAATTTTAAATTATGCTAAGCTTGGTAAATAAGCATTTAATAAAATTCACAATCAATCTTTGCATCATTTATTCTAAATTATATTTTATTTCTATTGGTTTAAGAGTTTCAAATAAAATAACTCTAATTATAATTTTATTCTTTATCCCAAGTTCAACAAAAATTTTGAAGATTCCTTTCACATCACATGTATCATTTTTTACAGAATCAACAAGCCATTAAAATAGACATTACAAATGGCAATCTTATCCTATAGTAAAGAAAAGAAAATTTGTAATTTGTCAGAACTTATTTCTTTCAAATTTCCTTTTGAATCTGGTTCAAAAATAAATCTTTTTTGTACCATTAACTAAAGCAAATTATTTATAACTTTTTCATTTTACATTCAGCTATTAAAAACATAATTTATTAAATCAAAATGGAAGAGTAAGATTTCATGAAGATTTCTAAGAAAATTAAATTTATGCCTGTTTTGATAAATATTTAAATTCAAATGATTTTAAAATATGTAAAATATTGATGACCTTTAGTATTTTCATTAAAAAAATCTTTCTTTGGAAAATTCATTAAAGGAATTAAAGTAATCTTGGCTCTTAAAGTTTAAAGAAAGGAAATTTTGTTTCAAATTTTTTTCAACTATATTTTGCAGTTTTTTGTGCTATACATCATAAAATTCATTAAATGTAATTTTTTAATATTTTATTTTATAGTAAAATTAAGAAAAAACTACTTTCTTTAAAATAGTTTTTTCAAATACTTTCCTTTTTACTTTAAAATGATATGAAACAAATGTTTCAAAAAATAAACAATAGCCAATAAATTTAAAAACTTTTTAGATCAGATAATGCAATATTTAATTTATTTAAAACAAGCATATTTTTAATAAAGCCTCAGAATCTTATAAGAATCTTGAACAGGATAGCAAACATGATTTTGTATTACAGAATGAATATGAAGAGGCTTTCTAAGCAAGAAAGCAGAATTGTCACTGCTCTAATGATACTTTGAATTGATGTTACATTTTCTAATAAAGTGACAACTTCTTATCAATTATTTTACATATTTATATACTCTAAGTACATTTCTAGAATGATACAAGGCACAAATATTTAGATCATAAAATTGAGAGCTTGTCTTTTGCAAATATGTTAAATAGTTTTTTTATGGAGGAAAACAATCAGTTATTGCAAAAATTAATTTAACAAAAATAGATTATTACTAACTAATTTTTTAATTTACATGTTATATATTGTCTTGTGAAAATATTATTATTAAAATTGCATTAAAGAGTTATAATCAGTGTTGGGAGCTTTAAAAAGTAAGATTAATTCTCTATTCTGACAAGATATACAAGAGCTGTCTCTAATTTTTAAAACTCATAGTTCCCATATTTAATTAATAATTTTGAAGCAAAAATATTCCATAACACAAAAATAACAATGAAAATTTTCAAAATTTTAACATTAGCTATGTATAAATGAATTAATTTTTCACTGTAATAAAAACCTGAATTTTATTAGTTTTTACAAACGTTATCAGAATGCAATAGCAGTTACCTAGCTTCAGGTTAGTTTATTTTTATTCTTTTTCAGTTTTAATTTAAAACTAATTTATTCAAACCCATATTATGATTATCACATTTAGCAATAGTGACATTTAGAAATAGTTGCAATGGATAAGCAGATATTTCAAATAAGAAATTGCAACAAAGAAAGAAATTTAATGGTATTTGCAAATGCAAATGTAATGTAAATTCATAATCACTATTAACTATTGAGGTTACATGAATCCTGCATTATGTTTAATAACAAGCAATAAACATTTATATATATATACTCTAAATAGCAAATGCAAATTTTCATGAACCATATTAATAGAACAATTCATTAATTACCTCAAAGATTAATAAATATTTTCACAAATATTTTATTTCTATTTTATCACAAATAAAAAATATCAGAATATATTAAGCAAGAAATTACAAAAAATATATTTGTAATATAATTCTAGCAATAAACATAGCATTACATACTCTCCATAAGCACCTTCTCCTAATATTTGAACAATATTCCAACCTTCTATAAATTCTTTACCCATCTTCAAAATAATATTGTTAATCAAAGGAAAACCTAGAACCATTAATAAAGTTAATTAAATAAATTAAAATGAACTTTTTAATAAATCATTTTAAATATCTGATAGAACACAACAATATTTGAAATCATGTTCAATTCAAATTTTACAAAAACAAACAGTTTTTGTAGAATTTCCCTGAATATTTATAGATTTACTTGTGAAAAGGATCTGTTTCTTATATTAATTGGTACTTTTAAATACATAGGTGTAATATTAAACTTATAAAGCACTAATACATAAACAGAAGTTGAAAAAAAAATGTTAGCATAATATTTTAACTAAACATTTTATATATATATATATATATATATATATATATATATATATATATATATATATATATATATATATATATATATATATATATATATAGTACACTTTATTATCATGTTAAAATCAAAGGATAATGTTCTACTTAAAAATTGTTTGCCCTGAATTTTGCAAGAGGGGAAGTAGCCCTTTTCTCTTTTCACTAATTGTAATTTGCTCAAACATCATTAAGAATTGAATAAATAAATTTAATAATCATAAGAAAATAATTTAACCATCAATAATTTCAATTTATTTTGGAAAAATAAATTTAACATAATACATCAGTGGATTCAAGTGAAACATGTGTGATAAATAATTATAGATTTCAAATGAATTCAAATATATTAACATCTGTTAAGAAAAAAGCTAACAGAAAAAAATTATTGTACAATCATAGCACGTAATTTTCAAAGGCAATACTTAAAGATTCAAAAATAAAATTATTCAGATTTTTAGAAGAAAATGATGCTTAAAGAATATACAGAAGAAAACAAATGAAGCTTAAATAGAAAATTTAAAAAAAATTTACAAAAATAAAGATTGGCGGTTAAATAAGTTTTGTCAATAAATGATAATTATTTAGTTTATAAAATGTCTTTACTATTTTTTAATAATTCTGATCTTAAGTTTTCTAAAAATGTAAGCCGTTTTAAACAAAACAGAATGCAAATATTTACAACAACAATAATTTTTTTCTTCCACTATGAAGATTACTGTATGATGGTATAATAGAATTATTTTTCTCCATACAAAAAAGAGAAAATCTCTTACATGAAAAATTTAACTTTCTTAGAAAACAAAAAGTGAAACAATAAACACAACATATCACTAAATAAAAGAGTAGCTGAGGTAATTTACATGGAATGAAATGTAAAGGCTAGAAAAAAAATTGCATGCAATGTACAATAAGATAACTGTAAAATGAATCTACAAGTTCATTGCTTCATTTGCTTATAATTCAATGGTTTTTGCACAAAAGGGTTAATTTGACCCATATTTAATCTTTTTCACATAAGCATCAGATTGAAACTGAATCTATAAACTGTTGAACAAAAAGTTGAAATGCTCATTATCCATTAACTTAACTAATATTTAGGAATAATTTGGTTGATTTGCTGGTCCTCAACAGTCATTTTTTACATCCAAGAACCAATTAGTATAGGATCTTAAGTACAAAATGGATCATAAACTACTATAAACACCCAAGTCCAAGGTGAGAATCCAATACACAAACTATTATTGTGAAGGCCAAAACACAAATCTCTATCAACTGTACCTTTGGCAGCCAATTTCAGCACAGATATGGTATAGGCTAATTTTAACAGGTTTCAATAATTAGTCACAAAAAAATTTCTTTAAATTCACAGCACAACTACATAAACATTGCTGGGATTAAGAATATATGCACTGAAGAAATAGTTATATGAATTCTTGACCAAGAGCCCTGGAGTGCATAACCATTATAAACATCCAATTAGATAGTCAACCTAATGGAAAACACCCCCAGTGTTTAATTCCCAAACACACCTGGTACTCAGTTTTATTGACCCACTGGCATAGGTGAAAAGTTGAGTCAACCTTGCCCAGTTGAGATTCAAACCTAATTAGTGCTTTGAAAGAACTAAGCACTGTCACTATGCCACAAAGCTTCTTTTGTATGATCTAATAACTGGATTTTCTCCCAATATGTTCAATCTAAACACAGTTCAAACAACTGGCAAATGCAATTTCCATATATATATTTTTTATACTTTAAATTTTTCAAAAATACTTACCAATTTTAGTATTATTATTAATCATATGCATCAAATATAATTTATTTTTATGGCTATTTTCAGCAAGATAATAAATTTATCTACTAATCAAACATACATTTAGATTGTTTGCAGAACATCATTAAATGTTTCCATTGCTTAAATAAAACCATCAATCATTGGCTCTCAACCTGACTGAGAATGTTAGATAAGAATGAAAAATCTATTCACATCTTTGAAACACTACTTAATCTAATAAGATTAGATTAAATATATTTTGTTAACAAGGCATTAATCACATGCATAATATGAAGATACATCATTTTACAGATAAAAAAAATATTTAGTAATCTTTTTACTTTATAAAAATATATAAATAGTAATGGATTTATTTATTTTATCTTTTTACTGCTCCGATTGATTTAGCAATAGCTCTATAGTCATTTATTTTGATAAATCTTCTATAATCGGGGTAATCTCCAATTTATACTGTTTTTATTTAGCATGATTTCTCTAGTGTTGTGGTTTGCAAATGAATATTTTTTGCAGAAAACAGGAAGGTGTTATCAGTCTTTGGTCATTTTGTTGGTAAACCTGTTTTTTCTATCATGCTATGCTCATTTTACTTTGTTATTAATCAAAATTTATTCTTAGAAAATAAATTAAAACCTAGATATAAAATAAAATTATGAGAACACACATTGTTATGTAACATGCAAAGTTCTGTAATGTTTATCTTGAAATAATTTTAATTATTTTCCTTGGTGTGTTGAAAATTTTGTATGAAAATTTAAAAAACCCTGGTATATATATTTCTTATTACATGTTTGCATTGTGTTCTGCCATTTTAAATTAGATCATAATTTTTGTTTCAAGACATGTATGTTCATATCATGAAATGTAAAGTATTTAATTCTAACTCTTCCCAATTATGGATGATATAGCCTTATTAGATCCTACTGTTAATTCAACTGAATTATTTTCAGATGTTCAAAACCAATTTTTATATATTTATTCAACCATTCAAAATTGTGCTATATTTTCTTACAAGATATTTATCATTTGCAGTTTTCAATATTATATTGAATAAATAATGCGAAACAAGAACAAATGCATACAAACAACTACTCGGTATCTATGTGCTTTTGTATGCATTATGAAAATAAAGAGCTTAGCATTTTTATTTTTATCAAACTTAGGATTTTCTTCTCCGAAGAACATGCTACCACCTAAAGGTTATGTTGAAACAGAATCTGCAATTTAAATATTCCGGTTAGAATACATACACAAGTATTTCACGGAATTTTATAGAAGTTTTTACTCAAATTGGATAATTTAAATGATAAAAATTTGGCACATGTTAATTAAATGATGGATTAAATTTTGTTAACATTGAAAAAGATAATCTGGAAATATAAATAAAGCTTGTTTTTTTACAATAAGTCTTAAAAAAATTATTAAGAATCGCTTTAAAAATATCTTTACCATTTTAAATTTTCATGAATTCCATACTTTTACTTTTCATATAAAAATACTTTTCAACAAAGTCAAATAATTTTCATTTTTGCTTTGTTAAATTATAAATGTTCTTGAACATAAATTGAAAACTTACTTAAAGTCACATAAAGCTAACTCCTTCAATAAGTATTTTAAGAATATATTACGCTTCTGTTATGAAAAAGTGCTTATGTTACGTTAACAGCATATATATATATTTCATATATCTATAATAAAAATAATTTATATTATTTACATTAAGGTTCCCGCCAGACTTCTGAAATGTTTTGCTTTCGTTTCATAATTGACAGTTACAGTTTCATTTGTAAATGTGACCTTTTATTTTATTTTCAAGGATCTAAGTAAATTTTCAAAAATATTCTTAGCAATGCGTTTTTTTTTTTTTTTTTTTTTTTTCCCCGAACTCTCTGTCAAACAAATGATTTAGCTGTCATTTCTCTGGTTTTCAATTCATTAGTTTATGAATTTCGACCTGAACTCATAAACTGACAATTTTAAATTGCAGACTCTAGTTCAACGTAACCTATTGGTGGTAGCATGTTCTTCGGCGAAGAAAATCCTAAGCTTGATCCCAAACACTGGAATACAACAGGATATGTGTTTCTGCTTTTTTTTGTTCGGGAGAGAAATTTAGGAGTTTTGTGATTTTTCTACTTTGCATTTGATATAAAAAAAAAAAAAAAATCCTAAGTGACGCCGTGAATGCTCAGATACTTCCAATAATATACGGTAGTTAAACTGTTCCCTTCATAGTCTCAAAGTAGTGGATACCAGCAAAATTAGTACCCATACTTAAAAAATAACTCTTGAGACGTAAAAGAAAATGGTTTCCTATAAAATAAACAAAATAATTATCAGAAAATTTATGTATGAAAGGGAATGGAAAAACAAATTTGAACATTCTCCGACGCAATTTAATAACGCTCGCCTGTGACCTCCTCTGATCACGACCCAATTCAACAAGTCATTCTAGAAGATTGATGATCTCTTTTTCCCCGTTAGGCCCTCTCAATGCATTGGTTCTCGAGATATGGAGGAGCATTTATAATCTTTGTTAATTCATTACACTGGTGGAAGCTCTCCATCTTCCACAAGATTAACTTAACAAAGTTAAACTTAAGAGTAATATTGAATAATAAATTAATCTATTAAGCAAAATTTGCCACTTAAAAAAATTGATACAACTATAGTTTGATTACTTAATTTTGCTCTTATATATTTTAATGTTTTGCTTTAAGCACTTAAAAAACATCTAGAAAATATCCGTTACATTAATATATAAACACTTTCCCCCAGTGAAGAGAATGAACACAATATTGAGAAGACCCTTTACAAACGGATGTACGCATTCAGTACTTGGTACACAAGCGGGAAGGTGGCCTGTAACAACTCTTCGTAATGTTTTAAATATCTTAAATAAATTCTCACTGTTTATAAGTTATGTCATTACTTTTCATTTAACATACCAGATACAGCTATCACTATAAAATGGTGACAGGGAAATTTATCGTCCTGTAAATTATTATATTGTAAGTTATGTTCATTTTTTATAAATCATCCACTGTTTTCAAACTTCTTCAAAATAACATAGGAATTCTCAGTTAACCATGCTGTGATCCCACACACTTCAACATACATTATCTTTTGATGCGGTTCATCAATTGTAAAAGTGCCTTCAAACTAGCAAAATTTAAAGCCATCGCAGACAGTAAAACGAAATGCATTTAAATCATGGTCCAGCTGTTACCAGAAGCAGCAAGCGTTGTACGAGGTGTTATTATTTCTCTAGATAATAATAAACCCTTAGAACAAATAAAAGAACAATCGATAAAAAAGACCGAGGAATTATTACATGATGAGATTCGAAAATTCCTTTCCCTCGAGCATCTTGGTGACCGGAAGCCCTCGGAGTTGCTGCGAACTCTACATCGAAAGGATCATCACATACGATCTCAAATGACGTTATCCTAGAGTTCTTTTTACATCAGCAACAGACGCACATGTAGAGTATTCTCCAAGCAATGTCTCCTCTCATGATACCTAGAGAAAATTGCAGATATGTCTGACCGGATAATGGAAGTAACCTACGACGTAGATACCACCTGGGAATATTTCTTCCCACTTCGTCATCCTCTGAAGTCAGTGAATTGAAAAGCATATCTCTCTCTTCACAAAAGGGAAAAAAGGACCTTCAGTCTGAGAGCTTTTCCTTTCAGATCTTTCATCAGCAAGAGAAACTACTTTCGTCGGAGTTCTCATTCCAAAATGAATTCGAGGCCAAAGTTCCGCGAAAGGGATTGTATATGTTATATCACACACACAACACACCTTCAAATAAAATGCAAAGAAGTGAGTTTCTTCTTGTTTGGAAAAAAATGAGGAAGAGTAGAAGTAAAAAAAAAAAAAATAGCGAAGAGTAGAAGTGAAAATTTTTCGTACACATCCCATTATTTTCCCCGCCTGTTTATAAATGATCGCAGAATTTTTAATTATGCAGAATCCGACACTAGCATTATTTGCTCATCAAATGCCTAAAGGAAGCGGAATCTTATATAATGATAAATTGGAGAGAATTCATCTTCAATTAAAATCTTTTTCATTTGTATTTAAATTTATACCAAACTTTTAAATCGTCGTTTATACTTAGAATAGTTTCATTTTTTATAATTGGGGCAGAATTATTTTATTATTTTGATTTAACATGTGATCTTCGAATATAATGTTTAATAGATTTAAATACTTATTAAAAACAATAGGTAAAATTCAAATAGCTGAAATTCATTCCATTAAATTAATTAAAGGAACTAGTGAATATCATAAACTTTTAAGTGAATTCTTCGAAATTACTAAACTTTCATTGCCCAATCAAGAAATTAAACGTTTAGTTGTTCCCTATCTTGAAACATAAGATCCACCAGTATCAGCTAAACCTCGTCGTCTTGATCTTATGAAATTGAAAAAAGCTAAAAATGAATTTCAACATATGAATTACTTATGGCATATCCAAAAGTAATCATTCTTCCCCTCTATACATGATTCCACTGAAGGACAGATCCAATTGGAGGCCAGTTGGTGAATACAGATCTCTAAGCGCCCAAACAATTGAAAGTAAGTACAATATTCTAAATATAAGCGACTTTTCATCTGAATTATACGGAAAAAATATCTTCATCCACTAAGATTTTGTCAAGGCTTAGAACACCACATCCATATTCATCCAGATCGAATCCTAAAATCTGCAATAACTACTTTCAAATTTTATGAACGTACTCGAATGCAATTTGTACTTTGCAATGCTTCTTCTTCATTTCAAAGATATATTGACTAAGTACTTAGAGGATTCCCTTTCACCTATGCATTCGTAGATGACTAATTGATTGCTTCTACTCAAAAGAAGATGTTCTTCTTTGGAAGAAGAAGCAATCAATATATCATCCTCAGAATATCGACTATATCAGACTGATATCGACAGTATCAGAATATTGATTCTTAGTCAAACCCTCGAAAGATGTATTTGGTGTACAATTACTAGAAATCTTAAGAGTTAAAATTTCTGAACCTGGTATCTAACCCCAACCAGATTGAATGAAATCTATTTAAAAATTCTCGGAACGCACTATGAATCAACTCCATCGATTTCTTGGACTGCTTAATTTTTATTGTCACTTCGTTATAAAAGCTGCTCACATAAAATGTTATGATTATAATGTCATCTACGAATGACATTATAATCATAACATTTTTAATAGGATAAAATAACATAAAGAAATCTTAACACTCAACATCATCTATCAAAAAGAAGAGTAACTCATTTGGACTCTTGAAGCTGACAAAGAATTTGAAAATTCGAAAAATGCCTTAACTAAAGCAACACGCTTGTATCGTATCATGTAAAAATAGGATATCATATTCTTAATGGAAAACTAAGCATTTTGGTAGATGTTTCAGATCTTGCAATTGGAGGAAAGTTTAGTTAATTATTTGATAATAAATGGCAGCCACTAGCATTTCAATCAATGAAACTATCATCCTCTGAATAAAAATAGTCAAATTATAATCATGAATTTTTCTCAATTTACATTACAATATGAAAGTTCCGATACATGCTAGAAGGAAGATATTTTATTTTCTATAAAAATAAAAAAAACCTCTCTTATGCCTTCCAGCAGAAACCAGGCAACCGTAACCCAAGGCAACTTCATCATTCTAATTTCATATCCAAATTTTTGACTTATATATAATATACCAAAAGAGTGCAAAATTTTGTAGTTGATGCCTTATCAAGAATTGAAACTGATGAAACTTTATTATCAACTGATCTTGATTGAAAATTTTTAGCCTCAGCCCAACTAAATGATGATAAATTGCCCAAAATTTTAAAAAGTGATAAATCATCATTTCAACCTGTAGAAAAGTATTTTTTATTAAAAAATGTTAGATATATTTTTGATACATCCTCTGAAATACCATGACCTTTTCTTCCACATTCTTTTTAGTAAATCATTTTTGAAAATATTCATTATTTCTCCCATCAAGGAATTTCACTAACACACAATCTCATCTCAAAATGATTTGTATGTCTAAATATGAAAAAAGATATCAAAATATTTTCTCATATATGGACACACAATCCTATTTATAGAGTCAACATTGGAAGATTCAAAGATGCACATGGATTTCATTAGTCCTCTTCCACGATCTCAAGGTAATTTTTATTGTCTGACATTAACTGACCACTTTACCAGATGGCAGAAATTAATTCCAAAAACTAACATGACTACTCTAACTTATAAATCTCTCCTTAATGGATGAATTTTTCAATTTAAATAGCCAATCACCAGTACTACAGACTAAGGTGGTATCTTTAAATCAGCACATTTAGGGTTTATAGAATTAGATCTACTTTTTACCGTCCTCATTCAACGGCATTACTAAGCGTTTCCAACGTCATCTGAAATGTTCAATAATAACCCACAAAAACTGCAAATAGACTGAAACTTTTTCAATTATGAAACTAAAAACTAAGAATAAGTCCTGCTGTCTCTCTCTCTCGCTATATATATATATATATATATATATATATATATATATATATATATATATATATATATATATATATATATATATATATATATATATACCTGTAGATATCCTGGTTTCTGAATCATCTACAATTACAACATCAGCTCCAACTTATATCTCTGAATTAAAAACTTTGATAAAGTCATTAATTCCCATTGCTACAAGTATATCTGGTTTGAATTCTATTTATTTTTATCCTTCTTAAAATAGTTGTTTCATGCTTTTTCCACGTATTTATAAAGTTAAACCGCCTCTTTTTCAAACATAATCTGGACCCCAAAGTGATTTCAAGAACTTATAAAAATTTCACTATTTTAATAATTAAATCATAAGCAACTGATCTTCTTCTACATTGGGTTTGTATCTGGACCTCTGCTTAAAAGCATTTTGCACCACGTATACCACCATAAATTAATCCTATTTCCGCTTTGTGTGGTCAACTACTTTATTTAACAAGTCTGACAATTCCTCAATGGAACTTAGGAGCATCACATCTCATGAACAATCTGGTATGCTGATTCCACATTGTTGTTGCGTTTCCTGCATTTTGTTCTTGTTGAAAGAGTCCCATTTTATGAAGGTGTTTTCTGAAATAATAGTGCCCAGTTATGAAGACCACAATTATTTGCATCTTCATTTCTGAGAATCTGAGAATTTCAGAGGTGATTTTTATAGAACTCTTATCACACTTTTAGCATATTTTTGTCCATGAACTTTGTTCATTTCTTTTCCATGAACTTTGTTTTTCCCACTCAAGGATGACCTCTTTTGCTACCTTCAAATTGATAGCACAAAAAGACTCCATTCATATTGGCTTGAAAGAGGATGCAAGCTCATCAGCTCTTTCATTTCCTTTAATTCCCAAATTTCATGGCATCCAGATGAGAATTATATTGTTCCAGGTTGCCAGTTCACTTACATTTACATATTGCAATACAATTTTTGATTTAATGAATTAAAAACCATTAAGGCTGCTTGACTATCACTAAAAATAAGAATACGCTTACCACAATAGTATGTTTATCTGTAAACAGTTGGCGATCAAAATAACCTCAGCCTAAAAGATGATGGTATATCCCTCAAGGCCAGTAAAGAAATTAATTCTCAGTGATACACTCCAAACTCCCAGTACTGAGTGGCTTTTTTTCTTTGATCCATCGGTATATTAGATTAAATCATCATGTTTAATGTTAATCATGTCGTTTTTCCATTCTTCTCTGTTAGAAAAGACTACCTTAAATCATCGATTCTCAATCTGTAGGGCACGACACCCAAACGTGTCGCGAGCACACTAGAGGGAGGTGGCTAGAATACCCAAGAGAAAATATTATTTTAAAAAATTGATTACAACTAACTGAAAGAAAAGCACACATATACATAAAAAACAAAAAACATTTCAAAATATTTAATGATTTATTAAAGTAAAACATCTTACTAAATCAAAACTTACTTAATCAAAATATATTAAATCAAAAATAAATTTAATAAATATTAGTGACTTCATTGGGCCTGTCTTGCAGAGTAAAGGCTTTCGAAGGAAGATTTAATATTAGGAATTGCCCCTCTCAGTTTTGTTTCCATATTTAGCCGCGATGTATATTTTGTCTTCAAAGAAGCCACAGCAGAAAATCCAGTTTCACAAAAGTAGGATGTTGAAAATGGTAATAAAATGCGAAATAGTCCTTGTTTTTAGCGCAGAAAAATCCCCTTCTATTCCTGCTCAAAGTTTAATCAGTGATTTATTACTAAATTGTTTCTTGATTTCACCACTTATCATGAAGACTATGAATTTTTCTTTTCCATCAATTGAGAGTCCTTCGGGAGTTTTATAAAATGGATCCCTAACCCACTCGAAACTTGCTATCAGTTTTTCGTCAGCAAGAAAATACTTTTTAAAATTCTTCGCCAACAGGGCTAAATGATTTTCAATGGTTACAAAAACAAAGTCTACATGTTCTTCTTCAACCTTGTATGTTTTAGTACACTCATTCACATTTGCAAACATTGTTAGACTTTTTTATTTTAAATTTCTGCTCCACAATTCCAATTTTCTATAAAAAGCATAAACTTTATCACTCGTTTTCAACATATGTGTATTTTCTCCTTGGAGTTGAAGATTCAAGTTATTTAATTTCTCGAATATGTCAACCAAGTAGTTTAATTTCATCACAAATAAACAATCGTGAAAATTCTCGGCTTCTGATCTGTTTTCTTCTAGGAAAATGGCTATTTATTCTCTTAAATCATAAACACATTGGAAATATTTCCCACGTCATAGCCATCATGCCTCGTAATAAAATAATAGTGTTGAATGTACTGAATCCTTATCTTTACAAAATGCGGAGAAGATTCTCGATTTTAGAGGTCTCATTTTTATATAATTTACTACGTTTACAACCATAGTTAACAAAATATTCAGTCCAGGACTCATTTCATTCGAAGATAAGGCTTCTCTGTGGATCATGCAATGTGTCCAGACGCATTGAGGCTAGTTTTGTCTTACCTTTGAAGTCTTCCGGACACATCAGGGTTTATTCCGACACAATTTTCTTATTCTATGTTTGCTTCGTTCTTAAAATCATTTAAAATATCAAATAATGCAAGTGCAGTTTGACTTCTAGTGGTTTGCAGAAAAGTAATTCCACTACTAAAATTTTATCACAAAATCTAACATAGGCAATTAAATGAGCATCTTTATTAATATCAATTGCTTCATCACTCTGTATTAAAAACAATTTGCCACTCAACTTGGAGAAAAGCTAACACTATACATCTTCAGCTATATCACGACGAGCAACATTATCATTTGAAAGAGGTATGGACTGCTATTGTTTTGCAAAATTATCTCCAAACATAGTTTCTACAATCTCAATTGCTGCTGGCAAGACAAGCTCTTCACCAACGGTATGAGCTTTTATACATCTGACTATTTTATATGAAACATTGTAAGATGCAATTAAAGCTGTTTCATTCATAGACAAAGTTTCTTTAAAAAATGATTTTTGCTTTTTAAATGATTTTAATTCGAAGAATTCTCTGGATTTGTTGATGTACTCACTACGAAGCGTAACCAAATGTCGTTTAAATTTATTAGGTTTCAAGCTGTTTACGGTTATGTCACCGTTATTGCTTGCAAACCTCCTGAAATAACTCCAGAATTTCAATGGAATTTAACACCTTTTTTTTTCAACTGGGAACTAGATTGATTTTCCCCTCTGCAAACACAGAACTATGCACGAGTTGCTGGAGTTCCAGGTGTTGAGGAAGAGCTGATATATAAAGTGCAGGCTGAAAGTGCAGGTTTTTTTTATCTATTGAGGGAAGGTGTTTGGAGCTATGCGGGCTTTGTTGGGAGACTGCTCCTGAGAGAGTCCCAGGGCGTACAAGTCTATACGATCGAAAGAGATTCAGCGGCCTTTAACTTCTAAAGACGGAGATCATCAGACCTCGAGCCTTCTCTATTTCCGGAGAAGATCATAGAGTGACTTTTCGAGATTTTTCTCTGAGTACGGAGTTTAGGAGTCTTGTATCCTAGTAATTGCGAGGAGTTTTTTCCCCGACCTAAAGTGCAGTGAACATTCCAGAAATCGGGGAATTTATCAGTTTTCCTGGAGCCTACAGTTTATAAAAGTTCCTAGTAAATTATCCTATAAATTTGTAAATAAATATTTAGTCAAAAAAATTAATTTCTGGGAACATTTTTCTCTAGCGGCCTTGCCTACCCATAATTCAGCCTATATAAGACTGAGTACGCTACATGAGCAATATTTTTAAGCAAATGATACTCAAGAACCTTTCTTCTTCATTTACTTCAGTGCTGTTAAACCCAAAAGTTAGGTATTCTTAATAATATTTTCTTGATTTTATTTTCGGAACCACACTCGTCTGTGTACATGACTATCTTTTAAAGCTCGCTTACTTCCGCTTAAAAATTTATCCATGAGTCTGCATAAATTTGCTGCTCTAAGTATTTAATATGGTGAATTGCAGTTAACACGAAAATATATATAACATACAAATTCATGATATATTTGATAGAAGAATCAACTCGAATGAGAGTGGTTGGAATTGAAATTTTCACTGTCGAACACTTTCATTCTTAAGAGAAAGCATTTGCCCTGCACATGCTCGAGATGACATTGATCGTGTGGATTCCCTTTCACAGACATTATTTTTTTTAGACATGTTTCTGTTCTATTTCTTTTTCATTATTTTTTTTTAAACTTAACTCTCTTTGTATAGGTTACCTTTTATTAACGAATATTTTACTTTCATATTCTTTTAATGTTATCTCCCCATGCTTGGATTTCATTTCAAGTTTTATATTTAAATTTTCCCGGCTTTCACATTCGCTTTCTCTGTTTACCATCCACTTTTCAAAATGCTAGGTATGATTTCTCGCCAACATTGGCTCGCTTTTACTCTCTCTTTGAAGTTAGTTTAAATAATTTAGAAGCACACATACAGAATTCAAAATACTTAAGTTATCGCATAATATGTAATTGATAAACTTATTATATAGTAAGCGTGGGGCACGATGGAAATTATGATTGGAAAATGGGCCGCGATAACTGAAAGTTTGAGAAACTCTGCTTTAAATGGTTTGTCAAACATATATGTTCTTTTCATGGTGTCAGAAGACATGAAAAGAGTAGAATGACAGATTTTCTAAATTATTATGTTTAGATGAAGATTTGTCATACCATTGATTTTGCAACTTATCTCTGTATACAATCATTCTGTCTGCGCTGCAAATTAAGATGTCAAAATGAGACAGATCTAAAGCACAGTCTCCAGTGTTTCGGTAGTTGCAGTGGACATTGCAACTGTGATAGACAAGTTAAGAAGTCTTTGACGACTTCCAAACTTTCCTTTACAGTTTTCTTTTCAACTTTGCACCTCTAAATCCCAAAAAACATACGCACTGATAGACGTAACTATAGATATGTATAACCAAAATATTGTGGTGTCATCAGAACCTGCGAGCGGACACACAATATTCCTCGTAACTGCGGACAAACGGGCTGAAGAACAAACTTTTTCTCCCTAGTCATTAACTGCCCTCTTGTTCCAAGTATACTCCCGTTAGGTGGGATTAGGAATTTTGTCGCGCTGCAGTCCCATATAACATCCTGAATTCTTTTATATTAAAATTTTATTAACTTTTTGATTAATTAGTTTGTCTTCATTGAAATGATTCGTGTTAATATTGATAATCACCATATCATCATTTTTGGCTGTAAACCCAGTTTTTTGCCAAGCCTGAGTCTGTACATTATGATTAATTATTTTGCTTGTAACAACAGTTAATATAGACCGATTCAAACCTTCTTTCATTTTATTAGTCTGAAAAATCTCAGTTTTACATTTACATAGATTTGAAGTATAACATAAGGAAATAAAAAAACTTTCAAGAATGAAAATAAAATTAAAAATGGAAAAACCAATTGCTATGTTATTTTATAGCATGTTCATTTCATTTTACTTTCACATTATTTACAATAATTGCTCTCTTTTCACTTTATTTTAATTAATTATTTACGTGTATAAATAATTTTTCAATTGTATAAATAGTTTCTCTCTATTCCTTTTATTCTCTCGATTACATTTTAATTGCATTTCAAATTATCTTGTATATTTTTATTGCAACAATTGTTATTGAATTATTTGTAATGAAAAACTATATGATTTGCTAATGTTTTATATCATTCAGGGATACTCTGCAATCTTTACATTAATTCTTGTTATCTTTTCCTCAGGGAAGACAATGAACGCAATATTGAGAAGATCTTTCTCAAACGAACTTTTAAATGCCAAATAAGTTATTATTATTATTTTTTATTTAATGGAAGAATTAGATAGTAATTGGCTCTATCTAATTCTCCCATATCTAATCATCTAGGAAAACTATATAAATTGGACTCTACCAGTTCCATAGAAGCAAATGGGTAGGAGTTTTCGTAATTTTGAAGCAAGGAGCAAGCAGAGGACCCTCGTGGGAGGGTCCTCTGCTACCTGACGTGCTACCCCAGTAGTATTTCAGTTGTGGGACATTGCGACCACGACATATTTAACGTGCCCCAACCGCCTTTAGTGAACACGATGAATCTTCGATTTTGCCGGGATTCGAACTCACGACTTTCTGGTGACCATTTAAATACAGCTTTATCAATGCTCATGCACCCACAAAAGGCAAGGATAAAGATAAATTTTATGAGGACTTGACTCTTAACTTCTTACCAAAAAAGCGACGACAAGATTATTTTAAGCGACTTTAATGTCAAGATTGGGAAAGAAGCTGTGTACAGGGTAACCATTGGAAAATATAATTTGCTGATATAACTAACAACCTTGGACAAAGGCTTATTAATTTTGCTGTTGATCAAAACACACACACACACACACACAGATATATATATATATATATATATATATATATATAATCGTATCTATGTCATACATATATGTATATGTCGTATATGTATTGTACATTCTAGATTGTCCCGGTAAAATATAGTCGTATAGTATCTAACTAGTACAATATTTCAGCAAAAAAGAATTCACAAGATAACTTTGAGATCTCCAGGTGGAGAAACCTCTATCAAAATTGATCGTATTTTGATTGATTCTAGACACATGATAGATTTTCAATATCTTAAAACTTATCGTACGACCAAATTTTGACTTTTACATGGTAACGACTGAATATCTAATACGCTTAAGCAGCTTGGTAAACGCATGAGAAATTTGATTGTAAGTAGTTAAAATCGATCAATTAAACTTGATTTCCAGGCACAAGTTACAAAAAAAAGGAAGTTTTTGAAAATATTGATATTATAGATCAGGGGTAGGCAACGCGGCGCCCCGATCGATTTTTAACGCGCCCTCGCTGGACTAATGTAAATGTATGATAGCCAGAGCAATTTACTTACTCTTGTCAAACGGCGATATACAGCAAGTAGCCAGTTGAGTTTAGGATTGTGCATTAGATTAGCATTTTGCTAACTTTGACCGTATCTAATAATACGCACGTATTTTTTGTTAGTGTGTGATCGTACTTCGAATAGACCACGCGTAGACCATGCATTTAAAATTACCAAGTAATCCGAAATAATTCTTTTCTTTCAAAACCCTTCATGGATAAATGTAAAAGGAAAAGAACATATTATTTTAACGATGATGGGGAACATCTATATTGTTTCGTTGGTTACAAAGGGAAGTGTATTTGTTTGCTGTGTAATAATAATGTTGCGATTCCCGAGAAAAGTAATATTGAACGACATTTTAAGACCGTTCTTACCAATTTTGATAGTGACTATCAAATGAGCTCTGAAATTAGAAGAAAAAAAAATATTTCTTTAAAATCTTCAATAACTATCCAGCAAAGTTTTTATCACTAAACCACTGCAACAACATAAAGCAGCAACGATCGCGTCATATAAAATATCGCATTTGCTAGCTAAGAATAAAAAAAAAATTTACAGATGGAGAATTAGTGAAAGAAGCCATGTTAGAAGCTGCTGATTCACTTTTTGAAGAATTTAAAAGTAAAAAGAAAATAGTTTCAGCTATAAACACATTGCAATTATCAGCACGAACTGTTACTAGAAGAATTGAAGTAATTGCAGAGAATTTGGAGGCAGAATTAGCAAATGATATGGAAAATTCTATTTTCTTTTTGCTACAGATGGATGAATCGACAGACGTGACAGATATATCACAATTAGAAATTTGCGTGAAGATGGTATTTTCTGATTTTACAACAAAAGAAGAATTCCTTAAAGTTCTGCCATTAAAGGGAAGCACCAGCGGAGAAGATATCTTTTCTACTTTTAAAAAGTATGTACAGATGTAAAATTACCTGTACAAAAGTTATCGCCAATTACAACAGATGGAACGTCAGCGATGACTGGTAAGAAAAAAGGATTTATTGCCTTATGTAGACAGGATTCCTTATTTCCGAAATTTATTTCTTATCATTGCCTCATACACCAGGAAATGTTATACGCAAAAACAATCGGTTTTCAACACGTATTTACGATAGTAACAAAAATTATTAATTCCATAAGATCGGGAGCTATGCAACACAGATTGTTTAAATTACTTTTAGAAGATGAGGACGTTCAGTTCACAGATCTTCTTTTACATACTGAAGTGAGGTGGCTGAGCTGAGGTAAAATACTTGAGCAGTTTATCATACTTTTGCCACAAATAAAGGAATTTTGCATCAAGAGGCGAATTTTACGAGCAATTAGAAAATAAGGATTGGCTAATCACCCCCGGATTTCTGACAGATATAACAGCAAAGTTGAATGAATTAAATTTAAAAATTCAAGGGAAAAATCAGCATATCGCTAACATGATTAGTGCAGTAAATGCATTCAAATGCAAGTTAGTTAGTGTTGTTGAAATCCCATCTATTGAAAAAATCATTATCACATTTCCCAAATATAAAATATACTGTTGAGATTTTAAACTTGAATAATGAAAATTTTACTGCTACATCATACTACTTTGAAATTATAGCTAAGCTAATAGAAGAGTTTTCTTCTGGATTTGAAGATTTTGCAGCATTAGAACCCGTTCTAAGATTTTTCATAAATCCATTCAATGTTACTGACGATGATGTTCTTGAAATAGTCTCAGTGTATTTCAAACTTCGTAATATCGAAGACCTAGAATAAGAAATAATAAACTTGCATTATTATTTATATAAGTGATATTATTTTAAAAGCGCATAGTAATGATAAAATGTTTTGGAACTTAGTCGATGAAAATAAGTATCCTATTTTAAGGAAATGTGCGATAAAAATTTACTCATATTGTGCAACATACAATTGCGAGTTTTTGTTCTCAAATATGAAATATTTGAAATCAAAATACCGAACAAAGCTTAATGACTCACATTTAGATAATTGTTTAAGAACCGGGAACTCTAAATATATCCCTAATTATGAGAAATTAGGTAAAAATATGGATACCCAAGTTTCACACTGAATTATATGTATCATTATGTATGACACCAACAAAATCAAGTTATAAAAAATTTATTTTTTTTAATGCCTATTTATACTTGTTGATTATTTGTAAAATATGCGCCCTCGGTGATTTTCAAATTTAGTATAGCGCCCTTAAGAATAAACTGGTTGCCGACCACTGTTATAGATGAAAAGTGCGTTTTCAATGTTCTTTTGGACACAATACTGTAATGGATAAAATTAAAAAAAAAGAGCCAAGATCAGCGATTAATTGATGGAGATCGTTATTAAGAAGTGTAAATTTCCCGGGAATTCTGAAGCTAGAAAACTTATTCAGAAATGTCGGAAAATAAACTTAACTGATAATATTTCATTTAATAGATTGTTATTCCCATTGCGCTGTGTATAAATAGGAACGAGTTGTTTTGTTGCGCGTAAGAACACAGATGGTAAAACAAGCTTAAAAGATCATTTTTTTGCAAATGGTACAGTAGAAATTATCATTTGTTGATTTTTTTCTTTAACGGATCGAAAATGATAACTTTAGTTCGGCGTATGGGTTACACAAATCGTCAAATCAAAAGAAATAATTTAAGTTTAATAATCTCAGGTAAAATTAATTCATTACTTTTACTGGATTAAATTTCATTAATGACATTTCATTTAAATAACCCTAAAATTGAATGATAAATGCTTATACACAAATGTGTCTTATCTTTTAATATATTATTACATAACTACTAACGTACAATAATTTTTAAAGTGAAAAAAAGTATGATTGTTGAAAATGGTTTTATATTGAAGACAAATTTCCTTATTGATGTAACATAAAAAAGCAAAAAAATTCTCCGCACTTAATGAAATAAGAAATTTTCAAAATTTTGTTTACAATTACTTTGCTTATAGGTTCGAAAGTATAGAAATATCTTATACAACGAGGATTGTATAAACTTAAATACCATGCTTTAATCCAAAATATAAAAAGTATAATTTTCTAACTGAAGATATATTTGTACATTTTGTTGAATAAATGAATTGCTATAAAAGAAAATACAATCTTATAAAAAATTTCATAAGTATTTATTTTGAAAAAGAAATTTACATAAATCTTATTTACTTACAATTAAGTCATTGTCCTATGCCAGATTTTGGTATTAAATTTAATGAAATGTATTACATATATTAACAGCCCTGCCATATACGTAATTAAGGATTATTTTTGTGTAGGAATCTGAGAACCAATATTAACGATCCTATTAACTGCCAGATTTTTTTTAAAATATTTTTTTAATATATAGTTACGTATTTACATGTAAAACAATGTAGTACATTAAATTTTACAATACAGAAAAAAAAAATATGTTTTTTATGGATTTAAAAATCAATCCCCATTTGG
>JAPDSC010022904.1:292572-343858 GCA_026290005.1 Latrodectus geometricus
CCATAAAAATTTTTTTATTAATAGCAAATATTATTCCCAAGGGAGTCAACAATGCAAATTGTTTACCCACTTTTCTTTTAAGACAGGGGGGGGGGGGATGTAAAAACTTTGCAATGCTATTGACACATTCCCAGATATTCTTAACTTTCTTGAAAACCTGAATTGCCAATCAGAATGCCTGTTTTTTTTTTATCAAAACTTATGCCACCATCAATTTACTTGCAAAGCAATTAAGAGATAATTAAATTTAATGTAAATAAAAGCACATCAAGTAAGTAAAAGAAACTTTTATTCGTATAAAAATACAAATATAGCCTTCTTAGTCAAATAAGCCTGAAAAAGAAAAGAAACATACATTAAAATAGAAATAAGGGTATAAATAAAATTTATTTTAGAAGTACTATTTTAATAAAAAGAATTATGTAGTCAAAATTTATGAATTTAATCTACACACACAATTCAAGAAAATCAATTATTTTTAATATTATTAAATCTTATTTGTAATGCATATAATAGGCATAAAAAATTAAAGCAAAGCTAGAAATTTTTTTTTGCCAGGTTTTCAGTCATTAAACTATTTCAACTGCTTTCAGAAGTTCTGGTTTCTTCTACTAGTTTGTTCCCTTAATATTATAATACATAATTTTCAAAATTTGATTTTTGACGTTTCAGTTTTTAAATTAAAAATTATAAAATTAATGTGAACATAACTCAAATGAAAATAATTTCAGAGTTCAGAATGGATGTATTGTAAAAGATTAAACTCGCACAGAACTGTTTATGTAATTTGAATAAATGGTAAATTTATCAAAATAACCGGCTCTATCTTGACATTTAATCTTGAATTACATTCTATCAATATTACAACCAAGAAATAGTTTAGAGTTCTAACACCTATAATTATGCATAGCATAGCAACAAAAGGAAGTTATCTAGGATTTTTTTGTCCTCAGAATTTTCTAAGATACTATTCCTCATAATAAACAATAACTCAAATATGTTGCACTTTTCTATATTTTTTTGTTCATTATATATATTATTGTGGATATGTATATAATTAAAGTAATATATAATAGAGCAGCAGATTTACTCCTTATTAATTAAAAAATGTGTGTGTGTCAGGACTACTTAATAAAATATTTAAATTAGAAAAAGGCTAATGATATTATTGCTTTAACTGCGTTTTGGTTGTAACTGACCCACGGCAAGCGAGTACTATGAAGAAAACCAACATTAGCTTCTTAACAAAATTTAGAGTTTAATCAGTAGTACATACTGGCATGTTAAATGGAAAATGTAAGCTAAAGACTTCTCAAGATTAAGAATATTTTAAGAGAAAGGTGTAGTTATAATAAAATCAAAAGAAAATTATTGGTAAATTAAATTAAACTTAATTAAAAATGTTAGTAATAAGTTCCTTTCAGGTTGCCTTTTTAAAGTTTCAACAATCAATAGAAGGCACGAATGAAATTTGTCATGCAATGAAGGTTTCCATTAAGAAAGGCTCCATCAGACAAAAATATATAACATAGCTTCGTGAAACTTTTGGTATTGATTCACAGCCAGAAGATTGATTTGCAGAACACCATGGATGTGCACGATGCATCTTGAGAAGTACGAACAGAATAATTTTAATCACAATGTCAGCTCCCACATAACATGTGAAACAATTTATTATTTGAAGAATAAAAATATCAAAGACTAATTGATATTTTCCTGGTTTGTCATCTAATAACTTTTCTTATTTCATTATGTAAATAAGAAAGAATGAGAGCAATTTATCACCTCAAGAAGATGTTGGTGCATTCTATAACTTTGAACAGATGGAAGAAAAGTACCTAAATCTTAAAAATGAATATTCTGAAAAGCAATAGTTAATTTCCCCATTTTTTTTCTTCCCTAGTATTTAAGTTAAATGGCAACCATTTTAGAAAAGTAGCTAATATAAATATTAAATTTACCAAAGCCCATATCATCATCTTCTTCTTCTTCAGACTCTTCTTTCTTTTCTTCTTTTTTGGCTTCCTCTTTACCAGCACCAGAATCAGCAGCACCTCCGGCACCAGCCGCAGGGGCAGCACCAATTCCAGATCCTACGTTAGTTATCAGTTGCTTTACGTCAACTCCTTCTAAAGCCCTAGCAAAGAGCCCTAAAAATAAAATTATGGACTTTCTATCACCTATATTTTTGGAACATTTACATGAAAAGAATAGTAAAACTCATTTACCTGGCCAGTAAGATTCAACATCAACATTGGCAGCTTTTAACAAGGTAGAAATTTTTTCTGGCTGGAAAAAAAAAAAACTCAATATTGAGTACAAGAAAATTGTAATAGAAATTACAAAAATCAAGCAGCATTACTAAACTTAACCATGAAAATGATCAACTCTCACATACAGGAAACATAATCAATACACAAATAACAGCTCATCAGACTCATTAAATCAGTATAAACTCTCATTTTTAATCAAGATAAGTATTTACATCATATGAGCTTATCAGATTTAATAGTAACACACCTTGTGCAATAAACAAAGAATGATTTCAAATAATTTTAATAAAATGGTTTATCACAATCCATGATTTTAGAAATCAAGATCATATCATACAATTAGCTCATCAGACTCATTAAATCAGTTTAAGCTTTCATTATAAATCAAGAAAAATATTCACATCACAAGAGCTTTCCTCTACAAAAATATGCCACCAATCTTAAAAGTGTACTTTCTTAGACAGCTATTTTTTTTTTTGGATGGATGAAATATTTAATATTTTGTTTTCTACATAACCAGACATAATTAGAATATTGAAACTCCTATAAATCAGAAAAAATGGAAGATCCTTCTTTATTCTTTTATTAAACTTTACTCAGTAGATCAATGAATAAACAAAAAGAGACTAAACACATTGGATGTACTTTAAAAATATTTCCATGCATTTATTTTAATAAAATGATTTCACAAGGCATAAGAAATTGAAAGCTTTTGTAGATGTCCACAAAATAGATAATGTTACTAGTTCTGAAGTTACTTCCCAGATATAATTTAAATTTTACAGGCAGTTAATCCAATGGCCAAAGTATTTAAAAAAAAAAAAAAAAGGACAACTAATTAATTATTTCTGCAACTGTAAATAAACTTTACATTTATGCGATTTGCAAATCTTCATAATCAAACTTCAGCTATCAAAATTTGTATTTTTTTTTTCTTTTGCATCAATCAATACAAACTCAAGTGAGAGATAGAATTAGATTTAGAAAGTATCTATTACGCTACATCTTTAGTTAACTTAATAACATTAAATTAAGCTTTTTATATGGCAAAAGCTATACAAAAAAATATTTCAACAATGCACATAACAAAAATTGTGGAAAAGAAATAAAAAAAGTACTTATGCTCATCAGACTCATTAAATCAGTCTAGTCTCTCATTTTTCATCAAGAAAAATAGTTCACATCACATGAGCATAATATAAACAGAAAAATATCAAATGAAGCAAAGAAGAGCATCTAATATGTAATATGCAGTAATTTAAGAAATTAAAATGATAAATTCTCAAACATTTAATGATAATGTTCCAGTTTAAAAATATTTATAAGCATATGATTATCAGACTCATTAAATCAGTATATACTCTCACTATAATCAAGCAGTTATGTGTCATCATTTGAATATAATGTCGACGTAATTTTATTAAGTGTCAAATTAAAAAGCAATATTAAGAAAGTGCAATTAAAATACTTTCAAAATTATAGCAAGAAAACCTCATCAAGACATTGGAGTGGCAACACGTGTAATCCACGTGCACAAATAGGCTTAACCATAAAACAAAGTAAAAAAGTATCTATATGTTTTAAATTTGTCTCTAAGAGTAGTGCCTTAACATACTTAGAAAGAATTTTAAATATTTATGTTTCAGATAACTCCAGCCTTAATTTTGCTTGTAATTAAGATATTACATCATCCCATGATTAATTATACATTAAAAACTTTTAACATAGAACAATTATGTACTTAATTAAAAAAAATTTATTTTCTTTGATTTTATTTTTTAGATTAAAAATAATAATTTTCTAGGAAATGCTGAAATAAAAGAAAACGGACTTTACTTAGAATCATAAGCCTACTACAATGAAGATCGGTACTAAATTATAATACTTACTGTAACAGCAATTTCATCGTCTTGTAAAATGAGAGCAGAATAGACACAAGCTAATTCGTCAGTTGAAGTCATTTTTAATGAAGTTGGAATTAAAACGGTGTAAGTTGCTATATAATAGCCTTAGCCGAAAGGAACTATACACCTTGAAGAAAGGAATGATATGGTAATGGTGGAGCAATGAAGCTAAATAGTGAATTTGCCGTGCCGAGTTGATTGTCAGAAAAAGTGTTGCCAAAAACTTTATGAAATAATAATATAATATCACTCAGCCAAAAAAAAGTCATTATTTTAACGAAATTTATATCTAAGTGGTGAAATAAAATCATTAAAAATAATTTGCTCAGAATGAATCACATAATTTATATTTCGAAATGTTTAAAACAAATATGTTCAAGTATACCATTTTAAATAATTTAAATTTCATCGATTTATATCAATCTTTAATCAGTGTTTAATCGTTTACCGTGTTTTTGATTCAATTTCTTGTTTCTTAACTTTCCTCTGATTGCTCTGATTATTTGCTTGTTTTGATAAAACACTATCTCTATAAATAATTTAAAAAAATTCCATTTATTTAATAAGAAAAATGGCTTTACGAGTTTTAGTCGGATGCAAACGAGTTATAGACTATGCTATTAGAGTAATATATTTTCCAAAATTCTCAATGTTTATTTGCTTATGAAATAGTTGCTCTATTGTTAGTTTATATATATTTTATTTATTTTTTAAAATAAGAAGACGTACTTTATACCAACTTACTGTGTATTGTATCAAAATTTTTGTGATTTTCTTCACCAATATATTTTTGATGCGTTGCTTATTTTAAATTTTGTTTTGGATCAAATTTAGTTAAATAACTATTTAGTTACGTAACTATAAAATGTAAATATCTTGATAAAGATCCAGTTTGTGTTTAGATTCGTTCTTGAAATTTTTAAAAGTATGATTTCCTTATAATCCTTTTTTATACATTTAAATGTCAAAAAAATAATTTTGATTTTAAGTATGTATACTGAACAAAAAAAGTGTTAAAATTTAAATTTCTTCTACGCATTTAACTTGGAAATGTTTTTTTTTTCTTTTCTTTTTTTTTTTTAAATCTGAGTACTATTGTTGTATTTTTAGTTACATTTTGGAAAAAATCCTTAAATTTGCTTAAACTATGATTACTTATCTAAAATTAAAGTTGAAAAATTTCAGTATCAGTTCAAAAATGTTGCAAAAAAATATGACTAATGTAAAAGAAATATTAAATATAAAATAATTTTATGCATCAGTAAAATTTGAAATAGTATATAAAAACATTATAAAATCTTAAAAGCAGTTTTTGATATTTTTATGAAATATTAAACGGATGAGTTAATTTGAATCTAATTTGTGTAGTTCATTACAAGTCATCATTTTTCAAATTTTTTATAAAGTATGAGAAAAATTTCTAAATTATTAATTAATTAATAAATTGCAGTATTTTGTTCTCTTAATTAACGATTTTTGAAGCAGATAGCTTAAAATTTTGAAAACATTTTAAATTGCCTTTTAAATAAATAAATTATTATCTGCATTTAATAGTTTACAGTATTTGTTATAGAATAAGTTTATATGTATTACTGTAAATTTTTTAATGTTATCCTAAAGAAGGAGAAAGTGTTTAATTAAGTTATAACAATTTCATGATGTATATTTTTTTAGGAAAATTTTAAGTTTAAATCAGCTTGAATTAAAATTTGCTTAAATCATTTTTCATATTTAGTATACTGTATTTAATGAAATAGGTACTTCCCCTTTATCTTCTTTTAGTTTTATGCCTAATTAAATAACAAAATTTGGTATTTTTAACACATGTTGTTTAATAATAAAAAAAAAAAAATGTTTATAAAACCAAATGCCCATTTTAATGCTGACACCTTCTCTAGTAGCAGTACATTGCTTCTAATCCCTTTTTTTTTATGAGATGTAAAATGTAAACAAGAATGGATTGCATGGTACATCATCTTAAAAAAAATATATATCCTTTCATTTAGTTTATGCTAAATTTGTAATTCGGGCACTATGAATGCAGAGAATCTTATATGCCCCAGAACTGGATAGAGTCTCAAACATGGGCTGTTATTAACAAATTATACTGGTATGCCAGAGTTTTTGTGAACATCTTGTGAAAACTTTATCTCTTGTGATCTTTTCTTTGTTTAAAATTTTCTTACTTCTGTTCCTTTGTAATTTTGTTCTCATTATTACTTTAAGTGTTTCTTCTTTTTATTATATTTTTTTCTTTTATGATACTCGAGTTGTGTTGTACCCTTGAATTGATCCTTTCAGTAAAACCATTAATAACAATAACAGATATGAACATTTCTAATCATATGGGAGAAACAGAAAATAGATTCTGACAAATTTTTTTCAATAGATGTTTTATTTAAATAGCCAAATGATGAGACCAAATAGTGGAACACCCAGAAAAAGAATTTCACAGAATAAAAATTGCTCCTAAAACTATATGACATTTTGAAAAAAACTCTAAATTGAATATTTATTTATTTTATCAAAGCTTTTATTAAACTTATCACCTTTGTAGGAAACTACAGAATATGTAAATTTAACATTTTAATCTTTTCTTACTGTAGTTTAACTGGTAAATAACAATTTGTTCAATTTTAAAAATTATTGTACAGTAGTTGAATTTTTCCCTAAATCTTAGTTTATAAATGTTTTCATTCTTTAATAAAAACTTTAACCATATTTCTGATTATTTCATATCTTATGTCAAGTATGTTAATATCACTGTGGTAGCTTTTGTACTGAATTTGGCTATTCTTAATGTAGTTAAATAAAAATTAATTGTAAGCAGTATTTATCTACTATTATTTTTAAGAATTTGTTTTATCTTCTGAATAACATGCGAAAAAATGACTTTCATATTTGAACAGTATTGTTATTAAAATAATTTAAATTTTAAATTACAAGTAATGAATTTGTGTTACCATAGTTGAGCTTGATAATGATAATTAATGTAAGGATTCTTCTAAGTAAAGCCATAGAGTTTTATTCATGTGTTAATTATCATTATCTATAATTATGTGACAAATTTATGTAATTGAAGTTTCAAAAGATATTATTCTTTTTTAAACCTATAAATTATATCTTTAAACTATTATTAAGTATATTTTTAGTTATATGAATTATAAAATTTATATAACTATTACCAAAATTATAAAAATTATTTCTTATTGATAAAATATAATCCATTGCATTACAAAAATCATGCTGTTACAACTAAATTATAAATATTTTCTATTAGTTCATGGTATTTCATAATTCTACAAAGTATTCTAAATTTTTTTCCTCGCATTGAATGGTTATATATGTAAATTTGTACATTTAAGTAAATCAAGTAATTCTTGACATGTAAGTACTCTGTTAATATAAAATATTTTTTATATATATTCTCAATATGTTATAAAAACCTTTTTTAGATAAGGGTTAAGCCTGATAAGAGTGGTGTTGTAACCGAAGGTGTTAAGCACAGCTTAAATCCATTTGATGAAATAGCTGTAGAAGAAGCTGTGCGTATGAAAGAAAAGAAAATTTGCAGTGAAATTATAGCGGTTTCTTGTGGTCCACCTGCTTGTCAAGTAAATACGTTTTCACTTTGGTTAAAAATGTTAAGTTTATCTTAAGAATATTTCTCACCATTACATTCAAAATTTAATAGTGTTCCAACCAATTTCAGTGTTTTAATATTAAAAATGGGTTAATGTGAAGATAAAAATTTTTATATTGATTTACAGACCATGTGCAAAGTTGCTGATTGATCTCAGTTTCCTAGATAAACTTTTGTAATTGCCCTTAGTTTTTAAAAAATAAATTTTTTAATTTAAAAAAAACAGACTTTTATTATTAATTCTCAGTTTTACAATTATCATTCATTAGCAATAATGGCTTGACTAATTTAGTTATTAATTCTGATCTTGTTTTATTCATTGATATCTATTTTAGTAGACTATATTTAAAGTTTAGGATATGATTGTTGATGGTTAGCAAAATATTTTGACTTATAACTACTTTATTTTCCATCATGATTGATTTATGTTTGAAACTAAGCAAATTTTAAAATTGTAGATTTTTTATGATTAAAAAAAAAAAACAACAAATAATTATGATTTTTTTTTCTTCCTAGGATGTCATATAACAATTTAACAATTTTAGTATAAGAGACAAACTCCCACCTAATTCCTCTCTATGTAAGATTATTTATTCATTTTACTAATTGTGCAGATGTAGTTACCAATGATAGCTAAAAATGATACTGATGTTTTAAATTGAGTGAAATACTAGTTTATTAAAATAGGCATAAAAATTAGAGACATGCATTTTATATAAATAAAAGGGAAAATTATGTATAATTGCATAAATCCATTTGCTTAAGTAAACATTGTCAAAATTGTTAAAGATAAAATCTCACCCATTGGTGTTTGAACTGCCAGCTGAATGATTTGCTTTATCCTCTTCAGTTTAATAGCTTGTTGATTTAGAATCCATATTAAACTCTCACTTAGTCTAATTATTATTAATAAATTTTTTTAAATTGACTATAGAACAACTGTCAAACTAAATCTACCATTAGGTGTTTATAATTTAGTAAGTTAATTTCCAATGAGATCAATTGCATTGTCTTGCTGACTATCAAAATAACTTTAAATGTATTTGATTTCCTTATTGCCACAGAGGTTCATGATATCTGCTTTATAAAAGATAAACTTCATCTAGTCTATTAAAATATATAATTTAGGAAAATGTTATTAACTGATACTCATTAATATCAAATAATAACTTAAATAGTATTTTTATAATAATTTATTCATTGGGCAAGCCACTGTCTGAAAATTACATCTTCTATGGTACTTTCCTACAAACTACGAGGCAGTTTGTTGGTTTGAATTTCACTTTGGGCTTGGATGTTTGATTGGTTTAAAATCTAAAAAGAAATAAGTATAACTGTAAGCCAATGTTTAATTAATTTTTATTTGAAAAAAAAAATGACCATTGAGGATATAAAAAACCAAATTAAATAATAATAATAAAAAAAAATTGGTATTAAGTTGTATTAAAGTTTGAGTTGTTTCATGGAAAACTTTTACCTTTACTACAACAGTAAGCAATTATGTCATATTTAAAATTTATTTAAAAGTTGTATTTAGTCAGAAAGGAGATATTTCAGTCTAAATAATTCTAAAAAAAAATAAACCAAGTACAATGTAAATAATCCAGTTTTTTTTTTTAAATTTTTATAAATGTTTATGTTGCTTTGTACTAAGTCTTTGCATTGTATTTAATAATTCAAAGCTTAAAATTTGTTATTTGAAATATATTTGCAAAATTACTTGTATATGTGATAAAAATTGATTATAAATAATAAATTTATTAAAACCTATCAATTTTCTTTAAGTAGTTTTGTACTTGTATAGTTTTTAGTTTCTATAGTAAAATTACCAATATTATTTAGAGTTTCATGTTATATATTACAGAATGTTTATTTCACAAAATTCAGGTATGAAATAGTTTTTACTGTTATGTAGAGACTGAAAGCTTACACATACTAAAATTTTCTCTTATTAAAATTAAATCAGTATAATGTATATAGTTGATCTGTGTTCTGATTTTAATTTCTATATGTTATAGGAAACATTGAGAACAGCTTTAGCTATGGGTGCTGATAAAGGTATTCATATTGAAGTTGATGGAAAAGATTATGAAACACTACAACCTATCCATGTCTCCAAAATTCTTGCTGCTCTCGCACAACAAGAAAAAGTTGATGTTATCTTATTAGGAAAACAAGTAAAAAAATATCCATTATCTTATGTTAAATAATTATGTTATTGCATTTAAAATTTATGTATGAAATAGCTTTCATAAATATTTAATCTCTGTCTTCATTATGCCAGCAAACTAAAAATGCTGTTGTCAAATAAAAATCATAAGCATGGTATATTTTTTAAATTTTAGGCCATAGATGATGATGCTAATCAAACTGCTCAAATGACTGCATCCATACTTGATTGGCCACAGGTTTGCATTCTAGAAATAAATTTTTCTCTTTTAAACAAGTTTCATGTAAAGATAATTCATAATATTAGTAATGTGTAGTTAAAGAGCTTTATTTTTTCAAGAACATAAGTCTATGATTTTTTTAGGCTACGTTTGCATCTCAAATAGAAAAAACAAATGGCAGCTTGAAAGTAAAGAGAGAAATAGATGGTGGTCTTGAGAATATTATTGTTAAGCTACCTGCTGTTATTAGTGCAGATCTGCGATTAAATGAACCAAGATATGCTACTCTTCCTAATATTATGGTAAGAATTTTAAAAAATTAATAATTTAAAAGTGTGTATATGCATATATTTATTTGTCACACACATATTTAAAGTAATACTAAAAAAATCAGTTTTCTAGTTGCTGCACTTTAGAGTTGTTTTCTATCCAACAACACAAGTATACTAAGTTTCAAATTTTGTTTTCCAAAACAAAATGTCATTTTACTTCATATTTTTATAATAAGTACTATTTTAAAATCTTGTGAGCATAATATTTGCTTGATTTGTACATTATGACTTGTCTTTTAAATAATAAAGTCTATAAGTATGTATAAATCTAATAATAAATATTAATAACTACTAATAAATATTAATTATCTAATATTGTGGTGAGAATGTTAAAAAAACTAAATAATTGTAAATTTATCACATTTAAATATTTCAGAATATAAAGCAATTTTTCAAACAATTCTTTATTTAAAAATATTATGTATTGTGTAATATTATTCCAGAAGAAATGCAAGAATTTTAACTTCAAATGAAAGCTAATTAAATTCAAGCTTTTATTTCTTTAATTGAGGCTACTTAATCCTTTTGCTTACATTTAGTTTAACTTGAAGAATTTTGTTTGACGATTTTCTACCAGGTTCATATATATATATAGGTGGTGAAGTGACAGTATTCCATGCTTTGAAGGCTCAGGTCTGAAGTTCCATCCTTAGGTTGTGTAAGGTTAACTCAGACTTTCATCTCTTGAGTGGAATTGTTAAAACTGAGTACCAAGCATGCTTGGGAACTAAACACTGGGGGTGGGGGGCTTCGCATTAGGCTGACCATCTACCCGGTACCCAGGATATATGCCTTACACCCCAGGGCTCTCGGTCATGTAAACAGATATGGGCACTGTAGCCCAGTATTTCTCAACCGCCGGTCCGTAAGAAATATTTACTGGTCCGCGAAATTTCCAGCTTTTATAGGCCGACCACCGATACAGTACCTACATTACAATAATAATAGTTTACTAGTTTAAAAAATAATGTAATCTTTGATGAAAAGTACATCAAACTGGCTACTATGTACCTAATCGCGTTTCATAAATTGCCGAATCTTTGTGAAAAATTGTGCATTGGGTCGAATTATTAATATTACTGGTCCGCGTGAACGTGCCAAAATATTTTACCGGTCCTTGGAGTAAATTCAGTTGAGATACACTGCTGTAGCCTATCTGTTTACATCATAAAATGTTCCTACAATTTTGAAAAGAGAACATTTTATTTCCGTAAATGTCTTGTGTCTGTGCTTTATGTATAAAAATAATTTTTTCCCTTAATGGTGATTTCACTAAATGATATTAAGAATGAAAAAAAAAACTAAAAAAAAAACTAATAATATTTAATAATTTTAACATGTAAAAGGATATTGCATAAACTGACTTCAATTTTATAAAATGTGTTAATTCTAAAATATTGTAAAAGAGCAGTTCAAAATTTTTTCTGTATCATTTACTTTGCTATTCTCATATAAACATTTTTTTTCAGTTAGAAAGTCTTAATTTGATATTTTAGAATGTCCAATTACTGACATAACAGAATATCGTCGTCAGAATATCGTTATTGCTGAAACTTATTTAATTTAATCCTTTGTTAATAACTATTGATGACTTTAATAATGCAATGGCTGTAAATTATGGAAATTATTGTATTCTTAAATTGTCCTGTTTCTTTAAATGCTCAAAATCAAAACAAAAATTTTTATTTAATAATTTTGTGAAGAAATTTAAGTATTTTACTTTTAAAGTTAATGGTTGGATATAATATTCCTGAGTTCAGATCAATGGCTCACATAAAACTTTAAACCATGTTTACTTAAATCAATTTTAAATTGTTTTTATAATTTCAAATTGTATTTTGAAACTTATAAAAGTGGTATTACAATTCATAATTTATGTATTCAGTTGTCAAACTGGTAGTTAAATGATTATCACTTTGACTTTGATTTCAATATTTATGAACATGAATCCTTCAGTAATGAAAGATGTATGGGGATTTATAATCCATCAAAAAGCTATTAATTAGTGTTCATGTATAAAATGTAACCCTAGAGCTGCAAGCTAAATAAAATTATCAGTAAAGATAAAACAATGCCAATTTTTTTTTAATAAATTTTATGTTTAGTTTTATATTTTTATATAATTCCATACCTGAATATTGTTATTTAAAAATGCTTCCATATTAAAATTTAAATTATATATTTCTCGTTTAACATCAATTTAAAAAACAATTTTTTTTAGAAAAATATTAAATAATAATGAAAATATGATACAAAGATTTTTTAGTTGCAGAATGTCTTGAAATACATATTTGACTTATTAAATGCAATTTAAATTTAATTTCTAGAAAGCTAAGAAAAAGCCTCTGAGTGTAAAGAAACCTGCAGATTTAGGTGTTGATATTTCTCCAAGGATTGAAGTTGTAAGTGTTGAAGACCCACCCACTAGGGAAGCTGGAACCAAAGTAGAGTCAGTGGATGAATTGTTGCAGAAGTTAAAATCTCTTGGAAGAATATGAAATCAATGCTTTTATTTTGATGCCATTTCATTTGAGCATACATGATATGAAAAACTGCATAAGCAATATGCAGTTTTATATATAGGCAAATAAAATCAATTTTTCTGAAATGTGAATAACCAAAAATACATATTTATTTAAGAATAAATTTCCAATTCATAAATTATTTTGTACAAAGAATATTTTAATGTAAACAGATTTGAAATATGTGTCTATTTTATAAAAAAATATTTTGTTTTGTATTAGAAATTTATCTGGAATAAAACAGTGTTTGTATATTTTTTAATATTTATTTTAATTCATATTAAGAAGTGAAAATTTTTTATTTAAAATTTGTGCAATATTTATAAATAAAAAAGGACAACATTAAATAAAAATTAATATATATATATATATATATATATATATATATATATACTTGATCTAATTATAAGGATTCCATCTTTCTTGAGTTCAAATTCATTATTGTTGATAGTTTAAATTTTTTTCATTTGTTTTACAACATTTCATTTATTTAAAGATAAGCCTTTCTTTCAATAATAGATACATTTTTTCACACTTGTAGCTTATTTTGTTTATTACATGTGCATTTATATTAATTCTATAAAATTAAACATAAACATGTTAAAAATTTATTTGGCACATTGTGTAGAGCTTAGAAATACATTTTCAATATTTACATTTTCTATGACTTAATATTTTAGATGTATCTAAAATGAATTAAGGTTCAAATAAACCAAATTTTGTTAAATGTTTAAAAATTCATAAGAAATGTAGACTTATTTTACATAATTAAAATCAAAATTGCTCTAAAAAGTACTTGGGAATTCCTGCTTCCTTGAATGACAGAAAAATTGCTATGCCATGAAGATTTTATGCCATTCATTATAATGACAATGCTGTATGAATTCCCCCCCCCCTCCAAGTTTTATCACTACTTAATTTTTAAAGTGGCTAAAAAAATTAGCAAAATGAAATTTTAAATAAGCATTTTTTTATATTTTTTAATTAAAAATTAGTGTATTAAAATCATTTATATTTGTTTCAATGCACTAAATAGCAATTGATAAAATTGCACAAGATGAGATAATGTTTAAAATAAAATGATTGTGTGAATTTAATTAATTGAATGAATTTAAAAATAAGCAATGCTTAACAAAAAAAATTAGTCTATATTTTTAATTGTCTTTATAATTTTTTTATGAAGTCTGAAGAATTTACATAGCTAATGGACATGAAAATTAGTTGAATTCCTTTTATTTTATTCCGGCAAGAATTTTTAATGCACAATTATTTCATAACAAAAAGTATTATATGTTGAAAACAGTTTTTTATTTTGAAACTTTATCTAATGCTAATTTATCCTGATTTTAGATTTTAGCTATCAGTTAGTTCTCCCCCCCACACACACTTTAAAATATAAATTCATATTCTGCAGTTATCTGCCTATTTATTGTACAACAAAAATTAACCAAAATATTTAAATTTAGTATTCATAAAGTGTCTGAAGAAGAAAAATATCGTTTAGATTATAAATTATTTTAATTAAATATATCTCAAATCAATACTAATATAAAAATTCATACCATATCTGTTACATAAATAATTCGGAAGTAAAACGGGGATAAATAAGATCGCTATTTGTTACAATAGACGTTTGAACTCTGGACATAGTGCAAGATGAAATGTTTGAGTATACTGCGTATTCTGATGCTATAGGGAATTTAATTCAATAAGTACGTTTTACATAATCTCAAGATCGGTTTATCTTTGCAATTAGATCTGCTAATGGTGTAATGAAATATCATTAATGTCGTGTTTTATTGTTAATGGGTGATGAGATAATATGTACAATCATAGCTACTGTATCCATGATATCAGAGTTTGGTAAAATACAGCAATTTTTAATAAGATCCTATATCCTGCTCTAGATATCTGTAAACCACCAAATTTGGTATCTGGTTTAATATCAAGAATTCTTTGAATGCAATCATCGTTTTGTTTGTTTAGTGCACCAATTTAAATATTTCTCATCTATTAATATATCTATAAGTATAATCGAAAACAAATGTTGCACTTGTAATTTATTTAAATTTCTATCCAAAGAATTCAGCACAAAGCACTTTAATGTGTTATTTCATATTCAATTCCATCATTAACATTCTAAGATTGCAAATGTTTAATTAAGAAGTGTAAACGATTATAAAGTCAGTTAATGAGCATCGATAAAATCCTATAATTATTAGACCAAGACCCGTTTAAAATTGATACCCTGAAAATTAAGAAGGTGGAAGTTAAAATATATGGTATACTGAAACGACTTAAAGGTTTCTTTAAATCAAATTCTGATGAGCCCGGAATTAATCTCATTCGGCCTGTTGGAAATTGACTCTTAGGACATAAAAGAAAGCTGCACAGAAAATCGTTGCTTATTACACTGGCTTCTCCAAATGTTAAAGAACAACATATTTTTCGAAGCTCACCTGAAGAAAATGTGACTATAGTTTATATAAATGATAAAAACGAACTTATATAAATTTATGCAAAAACGCTCGCTACCATTTTGTTTGATAGAAAGGAACAGATATATGTGAGTGAGAAAAATATGCAAATTTCAAGCTTTTGTAATTGCGTGTGTAACTAAAGTTGATTTTCAACTTATGTTTGCGGATTCATAGACAATAGTCGGTAAGGTCCCAAAGTGTCTGAAGGAAACCTTCTGAAGAATAGGGTATCTGTGGGATTATCTTGGTAGACAGGTTGCTACTGTAAGTCATCCAAAGTTTATAGGAGAACTAGAAAACTCTTCCTTAAGATAGGAGGAGGCATATCTCTTATTAAAAATTTTTTTTTGTGATGTTTCTATGATATTTTACCACATAAAATTGATTATTTTTTTCCACGAATAGATTTTTAAAGCGAGATTGCTTTTATTTTTGCTGCAAATAATTTATGCGATTTTCATATGTAAACATCTCTGTTGCAATCGATACATACCTCCTATGTGCACATGTCATCCATATTTGGTATTTTTACATTCATGAATTTTCAAATTAAGCACAAAAAAACTTATTGTTCCTTAACTTTTGGAGAGGCCTGTGTATTTTTGGATTGGGGAATTGTATCATATATTAGAATTCTTAATATATACTATAATAATTTACCTAAAAAATATTCTTTTAACATACACTTGTTATATAGTAAGTGGTTTATTTTTATTTTCTAGTTTCCGCCCTCATTAGTATACATCTATTATATTTGATTTTAGGTTAGAAATTGCCTATAAAATTAGAGCATTCAATCATTAATCATATAGATAAAAGTCTAGATATTAACATATTGAAAATTATGGGGCTATAATGAAGCATAATCATAAATTTTAATAGTTAAAGAACATCATATAAAACAAATGGTGGAATATCAGGAAATTATCATATTCAATATCAAAATGGTTAAGTTTGTTTAAAAATAAAATGAAAGTTTTGAAATATTATTTTACATTGGTGTTCATTAAAATATCAACACTAAGAACGAAAGCAAATAAGAAATTTAACCTCTAAAATAATATGGCATGAAGACGAAATGATTACATTTACAAGGAATTTATTTAAGAAATGAATGGTAGAAAATTTTCAGAAAGAAATGCCATCCATGGCTGCTGAAACGACCATTATTCAGTTGGGCATAGAGTTAAAGAGTGTAAGGACGACAAAAACGGTTAACTCATTAAATGTTGCTTCATTCATCACACTTCATAAACCGTAGCAATTCAAAGAGATAGCAAGGAAGTCCCTCAGTTACTTGTGACCAAATATTTTTAATTGGTGATATTTTAAGACGTCAAATTTAAATGATGATCAGTACATGGAATACTAATCATCATTTAAATTACGGTAGATCTGAAATAGAGTTGTACGTATCATATATCGAAAGTTTGCCTTATTATCACACTAGTGATGATATTGAATGCAACCAGTGATGAGCGTTTTCTTCAGTCTCCAGACTTGTACATGGCCATGAAAATGATGCACGTAGAATCTGGATCTTCAAAAGACAACGTGCCACTTCTGTATCATAGCTTTGTCATTAGGCATTCCAAAGTTGCTGTCTGTCGATAGATCTATGCTGCATAGCCAAAGGGAGCCAAATTATAGTAGCTGTCCTAAAGGTTCATGCTGATCCAAACGCATCTTCTTGCCCGAGTGGATATTGGATTTACTGCAAATAAGGAATTTTCTGAGTAGCGGTTCGCAATGTGGATGTACAGTTTTGCAAGACCTACTTCACAATATGTCTCTCCACTTGGGTGCTATTTATAAGATAATGTCGAGATCTCAGCATTTCTAGTAGGTTTCTAGCTCCATTAACTCATCTATTAAATATTCTCATGACACTGATTAAATTTTGACCTATGCAAATCTCAATATCATGTACGATAATCCATACATTCGATAAGCAACGATTCGGCCTCTGTCAAATTCCTACACTTGTTGGTAATCATTTTTTATTTAAGTTACAACACAGAAGTATGAGAAAACTTCAATCTCTCAGAATGATTTCTGATTGAAGAGTCCACTCCACAACCTTACTTTTATGCAATGTTTCACATATCTTTTATCTCTCGGGCATCATTCAAATGCGCTGAAAAATAATTGTTTGCACATTCTAACTTTTCTTCCTTTCATATGTGATCCTTTCTTCCTTGCATTGTAATTTTAATGATCAGCAAGATAGTAGTAATGTTGCATTGATAAATTCTTATTTTTTCTATATTGTTATATATAACTATAAATATATTATATATAGTTTCATAAAATTATACAAATATAAGTTCATTTTACATATGTATATGCATGCGAAATAAACTCTTTATTTTTCACAAATTTTAATGAGTGTTTTATCATTATTTTATTGTCGTTGAATAATATTTATACTATTAAAATGTTTAATGATTTTCAGAAATTTAAAATTATCTTTGATATAATAGTAAATTTACTTATTCGAGTATTTATTGAATACATTTGTGTAAAATATTTTTACAGCACTTTTTTTTATAATTTTTGCAGCATTTTTTAAAAAATGTCCGTCACTATATTCATTACACTATCAACAAGTATTTCGATCTGTGATAAGATATGAACACAATTTATTCATATTCAATAGTTATTAGAGACTCCACGTGAGGTACTTACAGTCTTAATACACCGGGCATGCTTTTCACAAATATTTGGATGATGAACAGTGGTATTTTCTTCCACTCGGGTAGGAGAAAGCATACAAATTCTTTCAGATTTTGGATGGTTGCTGCTCACCTTCATTCGGAAATCCAACTCATTCAAGAGGTGTTCTATATGATTCAAATATGAACTCTGTGTAGACGAGTCCAATCAATTTATGCTCGACGTAGCAACTTGACCAGTGGTATTGTTACCTTGGATATGACAATTGTCCAATCCGTAAAATTGCTGCAACATAGAAAGCTCATTGTTGTCTAGAATAGTGAAGTTGGAGTTAAGTCTATCATGACGTGGGATCAAGGGTTCAAGTTCGTACAAGAAATTTCCTGCAGATTCTTCTTCCCCTAAACTTTAGGCATAATATATTCATGCATAAGTCATTCTCTAGGCGTTTGCGCAACCCACATTCTGCTACCCTAGTGGAAGAGCTTGAACCACGATTCAAACTCCAGAGAACCTGTTTCCACTATCTACCGTACAATTTCGACGTGCCAAGATTGGACTTAATAATTAAACCAAGAAAATATGTTTCTTTGGGAATGGTATTTACCCAAACAGTACTGGATCCTAGTTAGAATTTCTAAAATATATGAACCATCTGGAAGGTTTTTTTTCCAAATTTCTTTGAATAGCAATCGCAGGTTTTCCTCTTAGTTTTATGGGTCTGTAGAGTCGAAACTTATTCCGAAATCCCTACTCATTTTTCACTTCTTAATAACATATTAATGTAAATTTTGAAATGTTTAATTCACTAAATATGTCCTTTAAGGATCTGCCATTTCTATGATATCCGACAGATAATTTTTTCTTTCGAAGTCAGACAGCTCTGAATTTTGTGGTATCTAGCATATGACTTACTCCATAGTTATTTCCTACACGATATTTAAGGACTGCAGACATTCTCATTTACACGAGTGTTCAAATACTTTTATAAAATCCTAATAATTAATGCTGTTAAAACGCCAACAAAGTTATTGCATTGTAAAGAGGAGTATCAAATCCTTTCAAAATTTGTGCAAGACAATATTTGGCTAACAAAATAGAGATATCTTTGGAAAGGGCATTTTTGAATTCGCTTCGTAAGCATTAATTTCTAGCAGTTTTTTTTATATATACAAATGTATATATATATATTCTGGTTATATGAGCTTTATTTAAGTTCCGTCAGATTTTTTTCAAGGGTAAAATGTCTCACCTATCAGATTTTTAAGGTTTAATCGTAGAGACCCATCTAGCTGGAATGTGACCCAAGAATCTCAACTTTTAGAGGTAATGTGTCTAAAGTCATCACACAGTGCGGTAAAGCAAAATCGTGGATTGAAAGAGAAATTCATTGAAACACACTGACTAGTATTAATGCGCGGGTTGCGTTATCCCTAAAATGCAAGCAACTTAAAAAAAAAAAAAAAAAAAAAAAAAAAAAAAAGACCGCAGAGCTGAATTAGCATCTAGATTTTCGAGTGTCAATTATTAGTAAACAAGCATTTTCATTAACAGAACATTTATAGCAGAGTAATTTCCAAGACGCATGTCACAGATGTTAATTCTAAACATCAGATGCATTGATCTCTCAAAACCTTGTCAACTAATGAGTAGGACAGCTATACAAGCGTATGATCATGACTGTCTCCTTCCAACTGTGAGACGTTTACAAGAATCAAACATCGAAATGAATCCATAGCATTTATAACTGTCAATCATAAATGGTATTTTCAAAAACGTGCATATGTAACTTAATAGATTTTAATATATATTCTTAATTAGCTATATGGATTTATAATTTCTTAGAAATTCTAATATATAATTAAATTAATAGTATAATCAAAATAAAACTATCAAAGATATATTTTAAACGGCATGTGAAATTTTGAATTTAAAGTTAGTAGAATTTCTTTGACATTCAATTTTAGGGATTAAATTAGTTATTACAAATAATTTCCTATTATTAAATTGAAATAAAATTATTTCCCATAATCTTTCAATAACACTTGATGTCAACAATTATTTATATAGGTAAGCTTTTTTTCTGTAAATTAATATTAATAAAAAAAAAATAAGGAAATATTTTTTATATCTTAATTTTGTCAGGTATTTATTTATTGCATTGGACACATTAAAGTTCTGAATCTTAACTGTCATGAAAATTTTTAATATGGAATTTATATTTTTGTCTCACATGTGAATTTTAATTTCTAACTTTTAAGTAATAAAACTAACATCAAGATTATTTGCTCTCGGTCTATTTAACGAAATAATAATGTAACTTTACAAAGGATTCATTTTTCAAAATTCAACAAATATATATATAAGTAATCAAAATAGGTCAATATAGATAGCAAATTTTGAAATGAATTTTCAAAAAAATATCAGTTTAATAGCTGGAGAGAAGAAATAAAGTAAATTCTACACATTTAAATTCATGTGTATGCATACATGCTGAATTTGAAATTGCTTCTTTGGAGAAATGATTATTAAGCTTTTAAATTTATTTCTATATAATATAAAAATAATTGGTTGTCAAAAATGATTACTAATAGCATTGATAAGTTAAAAACTAAGAAGTCATTGCTTTCATTATCACTTTTTTCTTTATTTAACAATATATTTTTTTCTAATTTTACTTGAATAAAAAATAGCTTAATTCTTATCCCAAATATATTTAAGAGGATGCATATTTTTTTTGGAAACAATATTTTTTGATTATTATTTACAAAATAAATCTGCCTAATTATTTAGAATGTCAAAATAAACATTTGATATTTTTTCGAATCTTTAAGTTATGTTTGTATTTTAAATTAAAAAAAAATTCTTTAGTATAAAAGTATTTATAATTTCCATTTCCTGATAAGTAATCTTTTTGGCTTTTATTTATTACAAAATGTTAAGAACTGAACAATTTTAGAGTGAAAATCATATTTTTTTATTTCATTCAGATATATAAATTTAAAACTTTTCCTTATAATCTCAAATTCCATATATTTGAGTGAAGAATTAGACAAATTACAATAATTTATGAATTTTTAGATTTTAATGTTGATGTTTCAAATAAAATAGTTCATGTTTCAAATTAAAACACAATATTAAGATAAAAAAAGTTTATTATTTTTACAGTTTTATTTGGAATTCATCATTATAAAAACATCAAATAAACATTAAAAGAATTTTTTATGGCGATAAGTTAATACATCACTGCAGAACTAATGAAAACTGGCAAATATACATATATTATTAAATTGTGAAACCCACAAATCACAAAGCTTTAGGATGAAAAATCTGAATATTGTACAATCACATGAGCATTTTTTTCATTGTGACAAATAAGATACAGTAAATGAAATGCTTTGTAAAAGTACTATTCGGCCACAGGTGTTCAATGCACCTTTTTTTTCACATATGCTAGTGTACCTCTGCACTTAAAATATAGTTAAAGGATGTAAAACTTACATTACATTAAAACATCATGATTCAGGAACAAGAAATTAATACATAAACATGTTAGTAATGTCTTTCAGTCTCACTTCTATGATACAAATTGTTTAAAATTTTTTTGCTTGTGATATTTATATCTATAATTAATATATTTTCAGTTTTAAATACATACATCAATTTCCACTTTGACACACAATTATTGTTGATTACTTTAGAAATATATAAATTGTACAACATAAAATTTTATTTTAAATATAACTTTCCTTTAAAGACATTGTCTAATAAAATTTCACAGAACACAAACATTTTTTTGACATTAAATTATTAATTAATTTTTGACATTAAATAATAAATTTTTTGACATTATTTCTATTCATTTTCTACACAATTGTTACAGTAAGTACAAATAACAATGCAGATGAAGTATGAATTAATAAAAAAATAATAATAAATAAATAATAATGCATACACACTTATATATTTATACAATATCTGAAATATAATGAAGTGTGCAAGTCAAATCTACAAGTTCACAAAGGTACTACAGCATTTTCCCAACAGATTCTTGTGGCTCAGAGATCTGCTGGAATAGGGAAACCTGGATTATCCCCATTAAATTCATCCAAAGCTATGTGATTTGTGGCGAATTCCTAGCAACCAACAAGGGGTTTAGTATTGAAAATGATAGAGGAACGTTCATTGAAGAAATAAACTGTGCCTATAGACATGAAAAAAATAATAAATCCACTGACAAGAGTGGCGAGTTCTTGAGCTTTACCAGGCTGAAGAAAAATGCGCGCAGATGTTTCAAGCCAGACACTTTCAGTCCATGTTGAATATTCCTGGGATTTCCATTCTATATATATTAAAAATTAATTTTTTAAAGCATGATTTGGAATTATAAGCAAAAGTAATTAAAATTCTGTAATTATTAAAATAATCAATAGAAAAGAAATTGTTTAGAAGAGATATTAAAAATAATATGGTAAGAATTTATGAATGTACATAATTCCAATCTCTCATTCCTAATTGGAAACTATATTTAACAAAAGGAAATAATAAAAACTGCAGCAAAGATCAGTATTAATAATAATGTGCACTTCAATTCCAATATAATAAAATTATTTTCTCAGCTATAAATTTAAGAAATTTTTTTAAATGCATTTTAAAAGTATACTTGTTTTGCGAATATTTTAAATAGAAAATTTATATTATGCATGGATTATTAAAACAATTTTTCTGAGAAACCATCTGAAAAATTAAATTAATAATTTCTTCTTAAAAACTAATATCAATCACATTTCAAGAAATTTGACATTTTTTTTTTTATAAAAAAGTATTGGTTATAAACTTTTTTTTGCAAAATGATTTTTTCCCCATCTAAAATATTCTTCATCTTTCCTTTTATGTGTACATAAGTATTTTAGTATATCAAGATAATTTAATAATTTTTTAACTTGTTTTATTGAACTCCTTTGTTTTTGGTGTTTTTTGCCACAATTAGCATTATTTTCACACATATTCATGAATACCATAGGTTGAAAATAAAATTACATGATAGTTTAACTATCCTTCCAAATCTCATACAAATTTAAACCCTACAAATTTTTTACTCTCATTTTTGACAAAACAACTTTGTCTCAAATCTATTTTGATTTAAAGATATTTATTAAAAATTTTAATAAAACATGGATAAGAAAATATTTCATCATACTTAGAAAATTTCTAAATGCTTCTCAAATCATACAATTTTTAAATAATGAAGATTTTAAATTGATGTACTTTTTCATAAAAATAGAATCATTACAACATTTATAAAATTAATTTTAATTATACTAAAATGTTGCTTTTTTAAATAAAAATAGCTACTATGTCTTTCATTAAGTCTCATGGAGTTTTTAAAAATAAAACTGGAAAAATATAAGTCAACAAAAAATATGGACATTTTTAGAGAGAAAATGTGGTTAATTTATATTGATTTAAATTAATAATCAGTATAGAATAAATGTAAATATTTAAAAAACCAACAAAAAATAGCAATTTATAATCTTAGATTTTTATTTCACTCGTAGAGATACATTGTGTTAGAATCAATCTTTTTTTATTTTGACAATTCTGGGAATTAAAGTTTTACACTCTATCAATAAATAAGATGCTATATTAATTTTTTTAAAATTCAAAGAACTTCCAAAAAACTTACTGATATGACAAGCATGCAGAACTTTTGCAATATTTTTATCATTACAATCAAAACTTACAATTTAAGCTAAAAAAAATAAGATTGTTTCTAAAATATTCATATATTTGTTTTGGTTTTCAATTAACAAAATCTTTTATTTTCAATGAGCATTTTTTGTATCAACACTTATATAATTTAAAAAAAAAAATAATAAATTAAAAAATTTAAATAATTATCTTAAATCCAAGTATTAAAGGTAGAATATTTTTTCTAATTAAATACTGATTTTATTTTAATTTTAGAATTATTTTGAAAACATATACTTTTGCTGAATACCTGTCATTGATTTCTCATGCACAGAAAATTCTCTAGTTTTGAAATTAATTTCTTTAAAATCATGTTTTCAAAAATAAAGTTGAGCAAAAGAACCACATTCAATTAGTGCAACATATCATGTTAAAACTAATGTAAAACAATTTCTTTAATTCACATTCCTTTCAGTTTTTGGAACAAACTGTAAAGATTTTTATATATTTTAAATTACAAAAATCATTTGACAATAAATTCAAGTTTGTAAAAAATTGATTAATTTTCACAATGACTTCAATAAATTCAAGTCATTATGAAAATTAATCCATTTTTTAGGAAATGTTAGCAACTTGAATGATTGGAATTAATCATAAAATTATTTTTGAAATTAAATGTTGATCAATTTTTGCTTCTTAACAATAGATTTTGTTCTACATAATGAAAATAAAATTATTTATTATGATGTAATACATTTCAAGAAACAAGGATGTATTATAATTGTACCGGAAAAGTACAATTTTATTATTTATAAAATGTGTTTAGAGATTTTAAGATCAGATAATAAATTCAAACATTTTTGCTATTGGAATCAATTACAGGTTGAAACATTTGATACTGGTAGTGGAAAGCTTTCAATATATTGCCCATTATCAATTGATACATTTAAGAATTTACAAATTGATAATACTGTTTATACAATGATTTATTAATCTTTAAGCTACTCAAAACATTTTGTAATTTTTCTTTGAATTACAAATGGCAAGAAATATTTTCTATTTGTATAATAATGCATACAATTAAATTATATCATTTAAAGCAAAGTTTTACCATTTAAAACAAAAGCAGGTGATTGTGCCATGGTGTACATTACTGTAGATTTCTTACAAATGCCACTTCCATTTCCAGCCATCCAATCATAATGATATATCTAGAAAAGTGAAGATAAAAGATTTTATTAAAATAATATCTAATTAAATACTAAATTCATCTAGACAATATATTATATCTAACAATAGAAACATACTTGATCCTGTCCATCACCAGTACAATTTTTCCTGTCTCGGTCAAGCTCATCAGAACCAGTTAAATAAGCTAATAAGTATCTAGTATAAAGAGTAATTGCATTAGCCTTTGTGTGACCTCCACTATCAACACTTACATACAGGGGATAAGGTTCAACACCTGGAAAAATAACCATAATAATTATAGTTGACTTTTGTTTTGAAAGGATAGCTTCAATTTAAATAAAAAATATTAATAGCCAAAGATTATATTAAGAGTTGTCAGAAGGTTAGCATAAAAAAAACAAATTGTTTTTTGAGTTGAGTTATATAGACACAAACAAATCAGTTTACGGAAGGAAACTTTTTGCATTTAAAAGTTACATAAAATACATTTAATGGAGAGGTTTAACTTAATTTTAACAAAATCATTCCAAATGAAGTCATCACAAAAACTTTAAATCACCTTTAGAAAAAATCTTTATTTATAAATCAGTTTCCTCAATCACTATCATGGAATCTACAATATGCATGAAACAAGTATAAAAATATTATGAGATTATGAATTTCTGAGGAAAGAATAAAATTTAACAGAAATCGTATTCAATATAAATGTTCTTATTTCAAATGATAGCATACTGCATTTAATTCTAAAATGATATATTGATTAATAACAAGAAAAAGATTACTTGTTTTGTAGCTCTTTGATAACTTTTTGTGCACAGATATTATTTTCAATTTAATTCAGTTTGAAGTAAATTCTGAACAATTATAAACAGCCACATTCAAAGTGAAATAAAATTTTACACATTGGACTGGAATCATTCAGCTACAATGAATTATACAATAATTAAATTGTTGAGAATTTCCTATATTTAAGTAATACCCAGTTTTACATTAAAATAGTAAAATTTTTAATTTTGCAGAACAAAATTTTAATTGCTTCTAAATCATTTAAAGAACTGATTCAAGAACACAATTTTTACTTATAAATAAAATGAACAAGAAATAAAAATTATTTGTATGAAGACTAACATATCTTCAAAACTTAAAGAATTTTAAAAACTAAATAACTTGCAGACAAAATGATTTTTTGTAATAAAAACATCATTAAGCTTGACAGATTGCATCACTGAGATACTAACATGTTATGAATATCATATGAAAAGAATGTTACTTTTGTATAACAATTTAAAAGTATAATAAAATAATTTTTGTTAAACTTTCCTATAATTAATTTGATAAAAGAGCAAACTTACGAAGTCTTTCAGTCATTAATGGATCTGCTATTTGTTGAAATAGTGAACAAGATGCATTTTTTAAGTAACATTCTAAGAGACCAGAGACCTAATAAAAGAAACATTGATTACACACAGCAATTATTTTAAAATCACAATGTTTAATAAAAGGTTTGACAAGTTTAGAAGCCTAACAACGATAAGGAAAATCAAAGCACATTTTTCATATTTACACATTTTTGTTAATTTTTTAAAATTATTTATAATCTCATGCATATATATTTAAAATCTAATCAAATACAAATATTTTGAAATTAATCAATATCTACAGTTAATATGTGCTACCATATAAAAAGATTATACCTTAAAATTACAGATAATAAATTTAAATAGCAATCCATGTTCAGAAATAATTTTATCTGTATTTTTAACTGCTATTATATATTATTTTGAAAAACATACCAAATCCTCAGGAGTTTGAACTGGTTTATCCAATGGCTTAGAAGTAAGCATTTGATATAATGTCCCAGAAATAATATTTGCTATATTGGAAAGTATGGGAGTCAAAACATCACTGTCAATATTTTCATTGGAGTCCAAAATACTATTATAATACCTAATAGGTAAAAAAAAAAAAAAAAAAAAAAAAAAAAAAACTAAGATAAATGATTTTACTTAAATTTATAATAAAATTATAGACAAAACAGTTTATTTAAAGTTCACATTTCAATTCAAATTACGTAAATACATACCATATATAAACTTTGTTTAGATTTTTTCCCCAAAGGGAAAATAATTTATGAATATGAAAATAAAAAATATTAAAAAGGAATGGAAATAAGTAGAAAAAAAAATGGGAAAAACAAGTTAAAAAATTCTGAATAAAATAAAAAATTATGAGAAACAAAATATGAAAAATAACATTAAAAGATAATTTTTTCACATTAATTTTCAATATATTATAATTATTCAAATCATTTCCTTACTAACAAAGGCAAATGTAAAATAAGTTTTTCTAATATTTTTAAAATTAACATATATAATTTTAATACACTGTATTTTGCTTTTTAATATTTTATTTGCTTAGCAATTCATCATAAGTTGAACTCGTTATTTTTATTTATGTCTGATTATTGAAATATAACAAGTGTTAAAGCATAATATAAAAGAATAAGTTGATGAATTCTATTCATAAAATGATATTTTATAGACCCTGAAATCAATAGTTAAAATATTTTGCTGCAGTAAATAAATAGTTATAACTCTGCTTTTTGGCATTTAGCCTAATTCATGAACATAGCAATAGGATTATCTGACACATACATATTATAAGAAATAACAGAATCACTACAAATATCTATATCAAAGATCGGAATTGAATTAACAAATCCTTGAAAGCTAAACAGCAAATTATTCAACATAGCTTAGCTTCAACACATAGGAAACAAATAGTAATTTATTGAATATGTACCAATAATTTTTCATTCCAGAATTTTAGTTAAATACACAAGTTAAATATTTGGTTAAATTTAGATAAAAAAAAATATTTAAAGACAGAAAAGAAATTTATATTCTAAATATGAAGAGCAAACAATGAAAATTTTGAATTATAATAAATGTGATCATATTTGTTTTTTAATCAATAATGTATTAGACATATTGGGATACATTGAAATAATATTAACAATGAAAAAAATTAACTACTTTTAAAATTTAAGAATATAAAAGCATAAACACTTGATTCTGTACATTTCTATAAGAAGAATATTACAATAATGCTAACATTCAGATAATTTCCAGCATCACAATAATGCATTCAGATAATTTCCAGCATCACAAAGTCTCATATATACAGAGGTGATACATTTTTCAATTTATTTTTATATAATTAAAATATTAATGCAATCTATTAAGATCAAAACCTAAAATGTTTGATTTTTAGAATATAATTACATATATAAATTGAAGAGACATTTTTTTTTTAAATTAAAGTACTGGCAATCTGTAATATTAAACTCAATTTTTGAAATTAAAAAAAAAACACGAATATAACATGTTTTTTAAAAGTTAACAAAAACATATTTGAAAAGATTCACTACAAAAAATAAAATTTAAAATTATTGATAGTCAAACATATATGGGGAGTTTTAAACCAAGTAGAATTTTAATATTTTTTTTATACTTTTCTTTTAAGGAAATTTTTAAAATTAGAAATTTTAAAATTCTATTTTCATATACTTAGATGATTAAAATGTTTTGATATTGACTGTTAGAATATCTATACAGAAAACAAAAATTCTGCACAAAAAAAAAAGAAATATTACAGTTATCAGTTACCTGTTAATGAATTCATTATCATGGTCAGCTATAACAACACCAGGAATAGAATCATCATGCCTTAAAAAGCTTTGGAAAGAAGCTGGTGGCAATGGTAAATCAGATGGAGCTTCCTTGACTGAAATTTTATTGACCCTTTTGGCTTCATTTTTAATTAACTCAATTAAATGACTTACCTAAAATATGTACACATAAAAAGTGAGATTTTTACTTTTATAAATATCATAAAAGAAATAATTTTCCCATATTACAGTCTCTCTTCCTCTCAAAATGAATTATTTCTAATTCAAAACATAAAGATTGTTTAACAACACAAGGTCAACTTTTTATTTATTTATTAATTAATTATTAATTGTTTATTGATGGGATGTTTAATAGTTAATTGTTTTCATTAATCATTAGGATTTAGAATCGAAAGATCTGTAAGCTACGATATTTTGATATGAACTTTACAAGGAGTTCATATTACTGTTAATTATGCATTAAACTAAACAGAATCCTACAGTTAAATTTTACAGTGACACATTGTCAGTTAGTCAGATACATTAGATTATGGCATTTAGATGAAATCTTCTCAGTTAGTCAGGTAATATTTTGATTTAAGTTTAGCTTCATTTTGGTTTACCAGTCTGAATTCAATTCTAAACAATAATTTTTTTATTGTATAACACGACTTACTTTAACAAGAACATCACTGCTTTGATTTAATGACACTGGGTCAGTATGTAACCATATAGGTGGTGGATCTTGTTCAGGGGCTAGTTGACTTAGTTCAATAAAATGGGATATGTGGTGGAGATTAATAAGTGCAGGTTGATCTTCGATTTCATTTTTTATTTGCACTGGAAAAACACCTTTCTGCATATCAAATACAATACGGCTAGAGCCAATATAATCAAATGCTTCCTAAAAAGGAATTAAATTAAAATGTATAAATAAAAAGTATCAGTAAACTTTTGCATTATTTAAAAACATAACATTTCTTTTTAAAATAGTTTCAATTAAATATAATTAATATGAATGAGGTACATAAAATATAGTGATATGGAATTTTGAAATAAAATTAATAGAAAAATGTGAAGCCTTTTTTTTATAGAAAACAAATAAGTTTTTAGAGTATTGTATTAAGAGTAAAATTTAAAATTAATTAAAAGAAAATAATCACATAAACTTTGATTTAACAATCAGCAATAACATTTTGTACATGAGAGCTAATTCTACAAGATTTAAAGCTTGAGATGGATTCAAAATTACTATCAACATCGATCCTCAAGATAGGAATTGAATATCAACACTTGTTATTCAATTGTTGAGCACAGACTTTTTCAGAATTAACTTAAAATTTTCATAATCATAAAAATACTAATATAGCAATAAGCATTTTTTATTGTGTTAATACCTGTTTTATCCTTCTATTAAATTATAAATGCCAGTTTGAGAAAAGACAAAATTTATAAAGTGATTCATACTGTATTTTAATTTTGCTACATTACAAGCATGTAAAAAAAAAAAAAAAAAAAAAAAAAAAAAAAAGTTTTGCTTTGAATAATTTTATAAATGTTCCTCTACTTTTTGTACAACAATCTACTGATAAGTATTCAATACAATAATCTATGAAGCCATTTATCATGTGCTAATAAATCAAATTGTATCATCACAGTAATAACTATTAGTTAATATGCAGTACACATATTATTAAATTACATAATTTTATCAATCCAACACTTACAAATTCAGATGAACAAATTATTTCAAGGTAAATAATACATTGATATGGACCACCATTAATTTTCCATATGAAATTGAGTTGCTATATAAGAGTATATTATAAAAATATAAGAATACATTAGGCACCTAGTAAATATATAAAAATACATTAGGCACCTAGTAAATCTTGATTTATAAAAATTCCTATCTTAATAGTTTACATATTTCTTATCTAAATCCTTTATCTTCTAGAAATCTTATCTCATTTTTATTTTCTAGAATTCAATATTCCTAACATCACAATAAATTAAGATTTAAATTGTTAAAGCCTTTTTTTTATACAAAACTATTTTTTTAAATTAGTAACTTAAGGAATATTTAAAATTTAAGCTTACTCCATTGAAAATAATGAATAAAATATTTTTTTCCACTTCACCACCTAAGGTTTTCACTATGTCATCTTTTAAAGCAGCCATATTATTTGCCACAGCCAACAAAGTTACAAGACCTGTCACAGTTGAATGAGCACCAGGAGCAAGTTTATCAAACATGGAAAAGGAATCCAACTGAAAAAGGCATAGAATAGTTATTAGAAACTAAACAATTAATATTTGTAACAACTCAATAAAATTCGGTGTGTGTGTGTGATTTACTCACCCGAGCTCCAACTACAATAATGGACTGATTAGAAATTGGCTCACTTTTATTAGTAGGAAAAAGAGTATTTACTACATTTTTATCACTCAATGGATCACATGTTTTTACTAAAAATAAAAAAGAGAAATATTTTAAAAATTTGAAAAACAGAAGTTGCATTAAAATTTTTTTTAAAAAATAAATTACACGATTAAAAATTAATTTTTCGTAATTTTAAATGTTTGATAATTTTTCTTCCAAAGTTATTATACCTATTCTCATTCTAAGAAAATTAGTAATCAAAAATTCTAACAAATAACTTTATATTATTTATTAGCTCAAGTATTTACAAAAAATTAAAATATTAGCTTTATGTAGCAAAAAAATATGTTGTATTAATAATATGATTAACCAGGGTAATTAAGAAATAAGAAAATATAGTTTCCTAATGACACAATGACATTCTTTTAATTGAAAATTTTAATGACCTTAACAGCCCTCTCATAGGAATTTTCTTTCTTTCTTTTTCCAACTATGAAATATAACATTAATGACTATTAATACAACCCTATCAAAGTTAATTCAGATTCCAAAGATTGACTATATAAGATAATGTACACTAATATGATTAATAAAATTGATAAAAACTAATTTATAAATATATAAATACTGAAACAAACTTCATCATTATACACATCAAAAATATTGAATAAAAAATTTACCTACATAAGCAAATTCTAAAATTACATATTTAATCAATTTCTTTAAGAAAAAAAGATACTTTTGTAAAAATTTTGGAGAACTTTTTTCCTGCCGACTTTTTATTTAAAACTTCTTTTTAATTAATTTGTTTCTACACAAAATGTTCTAAAAGCTTCTCCCCTCCTTTTTTAACTATTGTTCGGAATATGTAGAAAATAACTTATATAGCGCCCCCTATCTACAGCAATACCCATGACGTCATCAACAAGGAAGTTAGTTTGTCTCCATCAACCTTAGGAATGAGGTGTATATTGATATGATTCTTATGTTAACTCTTTTTCTTTAAAACTTAATATATTAAGATTTAATTTTGTTTTATTTATAATAAATAAATCTGTGTTATGCTCAAGTTGTACATTAAATTGTAATAAATTACTTGTGAACTATTTAAGGAATTTATTTTTTTTTCTTATTCAACCAGATAATTGCTACAATATAAAATAATGTCTGCTGAAAGTGCAACCGAAGTTCAAGTTCTTTTCAGTTTTTTTTTAAAACACTAATTAGAATTAAATTTTGTTGTTGGAGGGAAACTCAAAAACTTTGCAGGTTACCTCCTGATGTTAGTGTTACATCGATTCATGGGAAACATAATCTCATTCGAGACTGTTGTTTAGATCCCATTTCCAGACGATTTGAAAATTTCAGATAAGTTTCTGTTACTGTTTTTATATTTCTAATATCTCCTAATTTATATTAAAGAATTACAATGAAAGAAACTGTAATTAATAAGTGTTAATTTTTAAGCACTTATGAATATAAAATAGTATAAAACGTTTCTTTAAAAGTAATGTAAGTTGTGTTTTGATAAAAGTATTATTTTATGTTCTTGCCATTTCGAATATTATTCCTTACGAGTATAGTTATTTGTTTGATTTGGTAAATATATTTCATATGTCATTAAATGTGTAATATTTGGTATTAGAGTATTGAATTAAAAGAAACATTTATTTTATTATTATATTTGAAGTATTATTGTATATGCACATAAAGAATGTAAAGAACATTATGAATAATAAGAAAAATATCTGTTAATTTTGAATATTATATTTGAAAATAACTCCTTTACAGTGAGATAGGGTTTTAAAATTTAATTGCCTGATGACAGTGCATTTTTCATGCTTACTTTTATTTTGATTTAAAACAGGAAACAATGTGCCGCAAATGATCATTGTTATTGCTTCATATGCACCTAATTGTTTAGCCTTTCAATACTTATGAGTGCTATGAGTTTAGTAAATATTAACGTTCATTTTTATTTTACTTTTTTTTATCATTCATTTTCTATTTAGAATCTTTGAGTTTTATTCTTTTAGTTATTGGTTTCATTGAATAAAGAATGAAAATATTTTGTTTCCCATGTACATTTATTAAGGAGTACATTAAGATAACAAAATGATTAATATTTTGATAAAAAGAATCAGAATTGAGAATTTTGAAAATTGAAGAACTTTAAAGTTAAATAAATAAAACATCAATTAACAGTTGTTATTTATATAAAAAATATTCTTCGAATGCATATGATTAACAGTCATCAAAATTAATATATTTTGATATATCTCATGCTGGTATTCAAGTATTGAAATATTTTATAAGCAAATATACATTTATTGATTATTGGTTTATAAAATGAAAGTAAAGAGTTATAAATGAAATGAAAATAAAAGCTTCATAGTAGAATTTTGAAATGTTTTGTTTTGGTTTTGTTTAATTTGAAATACATAACATACAAATAAGAGTAATTTCTATAAATTTAATAAGATTAATATAATAAAATTGATTTATTTTATGATGGTGAATATCGAATATTTAAGGTTTATTTACAATTAAAAAGTTCATTTTTATTTGCAATAAATGTTTGAATAAATAATAATAACAATAGGTTAAAGTTTAATTATATTTTATGTTAAAAGATTTATATTTTCACATAATACTTAAGATTGAAAGTGACATACTACACTTAACATAATATTTAAGACTGATGTTGTTTAAATTTTGTTTTAACTGAGATAAAGAACCACATATTTAAAAAAATAAAATAATATTTTAAATCAGTTGGAAAAAAGGTAAAAGATGTCATTCCTTGGAAAAAGGATTTGAGAAACGATCTAAAAGTAATTCAACTGAAAGATATTATAATTAAATAAATAAATAAATAAAAAAAAAAAGATCACGAAGAAGAATTAGTGAAAAATATGCTAACTAATATAATAGAGGAATGGCTCTAAAAAGAAAAACTACCTTAATTTGAAAGAATTGCCCAACAAAAAGCTAAGGAAGAAAAACTAGTAAGAGTGTATGAATTGTAACATTTAGAACTTCAAGTGGAAGCTCAGAAGGTACTCTCTTCCAATGCCACAGCTTTAGCAAGTGAAACAGAGAAAACAGTTTGGGAACTGAATAGAATTCTCACAAAATTTAATCTCAATGAAGGTGAAATAAGACTTTATCTGAACGTATTTGAACATCAATTAAAATTAGTGAATATACCCAAAATGAATTGGATGCTGTACTTGATAGGCTGATTGCCAGTCAAAATAAATTAATTAATTGCTAGAGAAAATGAAGATGATGTTAAAGACTACTCAACGGTGAAAGAGAGGCTCTTGAAGCATTATAGACTCACATCAGGTAGGTTTTGGCTGACGTTTTTACAACATACAATAAGTGCAGAAGTGGCATGGAAAGACTTTTATTTTGAAATTAAATCACATTTTGAAGGATGAATAAAAGAATTTATCATCATTTTTTAGGCAAGACTTAATTATAGTTGATTAGTTAAAAAAAAGAACACCCCTAGAGGTTAGGGAACATTTTGTTGATCAATGGTCAGAGTTGAATGATCCTTTAGAACTTGCAAAAAAGCTTGACAGTTAAGAAAATACAAGACTGGGAATGAAGAAAAATTCAGCTACCTTTGCTAAAAAGCCAAATTTTAAGGACTATGTTAAATCTGATTCAGAAAGAAAGAATAAGCCTCCTAACTTTAGGGAAAATAACCAAATCAAAAATTCCAACTTTGAAAGTCCAAAATTTACTAAAGACAAACCAAAAAGAAGATTTTCTGTTCATTGCTATGGATGTGGTAATCCTGGTTTTATTCAGTCTAAGTGTCCAAAGTGCTACAAATTAAAAGAAGAGGCTAAAACAGTGGTTAATGGTGTAAACTTGTATACAGTGCAAGCTTCAGATTTATTGTCCAACTCAATTTTTAAAACTGTTTGTGGCAAAAATGCAGCTTTTTGTGCTGACACAGGTGCATCAAATTCCATTGCAGAAATATTTTATTGAAAGAGAGAAAGACTTCAAACTTGAAAATAAGAATATTACAATGGTACTAGCTGATGGAAAAGAAAGAAAGTTTGTATGAAATTTATTGCATCACCAAATACTAAAGGCAATAGAATGTTGCTTGGCACTAACTTTCTTCAGGCTGCTGGTATTATGATAAACTTCCAGAATGGCACTTGGTATTTTAGTGAATATCCACACAGACATTATGCATTTTATCGTAAACCATCTGAAACCGAAAGTACTGCAAAAGTAATAATGTTGCAGAAATTAATTTCTCCTCATATGTCTGCTGAAATTTCAGATTTCAGAAACCTCTAATTCCGTGAAATCGAGGAATGATGAAAGAAAATATTTGACAAGAGAATGTCACAAATTAAATTCATTGCTGAAAGAATATGGAAGTAGCTTCAAACCAGGGGGAGAACCTACTCCTTTTATTGAACATAGAATCCAGACTGGAAATAGCCTACCTGTTGCTGAACCGAAATATAGAATGATACCTACAAAGAAAGAGTTGTTGAAGAAAGAGCTAGATTCCTTACTAACAGAAAAAATAATTGAGGAGTGTGAATCACTACATGCAAGTCTTGCGGTATTAGTGCCTAAATTGAACGGTACCATCAGATTGTGTGTTGATTACCGCAAAGTTAAACTCAACAACTATTCCAGACCCAGAATGGATTATCTACTACCCAGAATGGATGATTTATTGACTGAAGACAAGTTGACAAAATACATGTCTATGATAGACTTAAAAGCAGGTTATCATCAGGTCAAAGTTAATAAATCAGACCAAGAGAAGACAGCCTTCGCTTGTTCATTTGGAACTTTTAAATTTTTACGCATGCATCTTGGTTTGTGCAATAGACCCTCAACTTTAGGGCAAACTTCAATCATTTTAGATCTGGTCTCAATGATGTTTATGCATTGTCATTCCTTGACAATATCAGAAACTCTTGATGAACATTTATCAAATTTGCAAAAAGTGTTTGAAAAACTTTCTATATTTAAACTGAATGCTAACAGAAGCAAATGCCATTTTTCTTGAAATGGAGTGAAGTATTTAGATCATTGGACAACTGAAAAAGGTGAAGTGGATATTGACAAAGTATCTTTTATTAAAAAATTTCCAACACCAAAATGCACTAAAGAAGTTGTACTTCCTACAGACTTGTTCCTGGTTCCAGAGATATGACCCTATTTTTTTTAAGTTGCTAGGTCTCTTAATGACTAAGCTAAAAAGAATAAAGAGTGGACATGGGGTGACATAGAGCAGACAACATTTGAAGAGTTAAAAAGATGGTTGATCTCACCACCTGTGTTGTTTAAGCCAGATGGATCTAAACCATTCATTATAAGAACTGATGCCAGTAATTATGGTCTAGGAGCAGTCCTTGTCCAAGGAGAAAGCTCAGAAGAACATGTGATTGAGTATGCTAATCGATTATAATCGATTACTCAGTTCGGCAGAAAGAAATGATTCTAGTACCAAAAGAGAAGCACAAGCGGTAGTATGGACTCCTGAGAAGTTCAATGGCCATGTGGAAAATCAAGAAATCATTATTGCATCAGATCACTAACCCTTGAAGTGGCTTATGAGTATTAAATCACCATCCGGACGATTTGTTTGATGGGATCTTCAATTCCAGTCAAATCACCAGAAGATTCTTTATACTCCAAGAAGATCTAATGTAATTGCAAATCTTCTTTCCAGACCATTTGATACAATGAACAATTTGTTTGTAATTTGAACACCATTTCCATAGATTTAACATCATGGAAATATTTTTAAAGAACAGTTGAAGGATGAGGATAGAAGAAAGATCATAGACTGCTTTGAAAGTGGATGGAAAGATAAAAATTATATAAATTGGACAAGTAGAGGTTGTCTGATTAATCAAGAAATACTAAATCGATATTTGCATGAAACTGAGTCAGAGGAAACACAGATAGTCGTCCCTTGCCATGAGCGAGAACAAGTCCTACAACAATATAATGATTCTCTCACTGCACGACATTGTTGAGCTGAGAACATATATCATAAAAGTTTTTCTAGGTATTTCTTTATTTTCTAGGCATGAGAATCTTTATCGTTACACGAAAAATTGTGCTGAATGTAGTCTGAACAAACTTAACAACCAGAAACCTGCTGGACTACTCAGAACGAATATTTACTCGCAAAGATTTGAGTCATTGGCAATAGAATTGTTTGGTCTTCTCCCAGAGACTCCAACTGGGGAAAAATGGATTTTTCTTGTTGAAGATACCAGTACAAAATGGGTCGAACTTTTTGCACTAGAAGATGCTGCAGCTATCAATTGTTCTAAAATATTGATAAAATATATTCTTTTTCCTATTCAACCAGATAAATGCTACACTTATAATTTATTAAATAATATTAAATATATAATAATAGAGATAAATATTAATCAGTTTTATAATTCAAACAATTTCACTTATTTTTATCATTATTTATTTTTAATATCTAATAATCTTCCCTTCTGAGTTTAAAAATTTCAGATGCATGCAGGTCTTTAAAGTTTATTATAAAAACATTTTTTAAACCAAATTTTCAATAAGCAAAAATTTATACCTATTTACTTTAATTTCACTAATATTTCTATTAGGAAAATCTTTATCAACATTTATTAAATTTAATAAATGAATATAAATGCTTCTATTAGGTGATTAAAAATTTACTTGAAAACTTAATTTTTAAATACTACAACTAGAAAACATTAAATCAGAAATAAAACATTTTTTAATGTTTAAAATGTAATTAACATTCATATTAACAATATTTATAATCATAATAAAAGAAATATCTTGCTTTTGAAAGATTAAAAAAATTACTTGTAAAATATTTAAATTTAGTTTACTAGCCACCAACATATTTTCAATAAATAAAAATAAAGCAAAATATTTTTTTAATTTAAAGTTGATGAATTGTGTGTTGTAAAATATTTTCAGTTTTTTTATAAACAAAATCAGCCAAACAGCAGGAATTTGAAATTTTCTGGAAATTTAAAGTCAATATGTATCATTGAAATACCTGAAAGAAAATTTATCATATATTTTAAGTATGTAATACTAGTCCAATAATTTTGATTATCATTAAAATTCTGAAAATAGTGTAATAATCATAAATATAATGTAACCAAATGATAAAAAAGAGAAAGCTATATTAATGAGCCATATTAGCCGCAACATTAACTGACAATAATTTAAAAGGAAAAAAAAGTGAGAAAGAACAACTTATATAATACAAAATGAAACAAATGAGAAGCACGCATTTAATTTTTTAGAGAAGTTAGAACACAATGAGTCAACATTTTTAGTAATCAGCAAAAGAATTGGAGATTAATTTATGAATATTTTAAGCTTTATCACTTTTTGTGTACACAATAGTTTAAAAATAAATTAAGAGCTTTCTATTAAAAAATTTCATATTATTGATAATTTTTGTTTTAGAATACAATGAATCTGTTTTTTGAGCAAATTATTGAGAAAAATAATGATTAAAAAAATTCATTTAATATTTATAGATTTTATTAAAATATAAGCAATGAATTTACCTTCATTCAGATTAGCTATAAGCTTATTGCGTCGCATGCAGGTATCAGTGTCTTTTGCAGCCAGCATAACACTAGTCATTTGAGCAGAGCATAGTGGCCAGCTTTTGGTTGTTCCATTATTGAATTTTTGATAACACTAGGAACATGTAGAATTATGCAATTAAAATATATAATGATTATGATTATTAATTTTAAAGTATTATTACAGGAAAATGTAGCCTACAATTAAACATAACTAGGTAAAACATTGCTCTACTTCCAAAATTAAATAAATAAAACAATTGAAGCTAATTTCACAGAATAATAAAAATAGCTATAATAGATGAATTTTTGTTTTGTACAATTTGGTTGAAAAATCTTTTTGGTTATCTTTTTTAAAAATAATTTTTTAAACATTTTTCAAGACATTTCCTTGTTCCCTTGATTTAAAATTCTTAAATCAGAAAGAACAATGTGTCCAGTGAATTAACATTTTTATATTATTAAATATTACTATAAAATTAAATCTTGAAGAGCATTTTTTTCTATCAAATTTTTTAAAATCTAAGTTGTTCACTATAAGACATCAAAGAAGGCACAGATAATCATACTTTTGATGCTACATTAGAGCAAGTTGAAAAAGAAAATTCTGAGACAAATATGATAGTAATTTAATATGTAAGACAGAATATTCAGAAACAGATAATACTATTTGATATTGTTTTTAAAATGAATACTAAGTGCTCAAATTAAAAAATTATGTAAGAATATATTTTTTTTATCCTAAAAATAAATACATTTTTGTTTACAAAAATATCTTTTAATTATAAATGCAATAGAAAATTATTATTTTTCTCTTAATCTCATTTTTCTAATATTTCTTTGTTGCCTAAATAAAGTATTTGTAAAATTTAAAAAAAAGCAAACAGCCAATTTTCATTTTATCATTTAATACTATGATGGCAAACATGTTGGTAAATAAAATAAATATAAAAAATATATTAATTTGTTAAGCAAAGATGATACATAGTATGCAACTTAAACATTTTTAAATAAAAATTTTGCATAAGTTAAGGCAATAATTAATAAGGTTTGGTTTCTGGCTATAGGAGATGTTAATGAGCTCATAAAAATATACACAGCTTAGATATATTTTTGAAGGACCATCTTAGTTAAGTTTGTATTTAAATTATTATACTCCTCTTATACTTTTAACTGGAATCTACAACAAAAAAATAAAATAGCTCAAATTACAGTAAAGAAATATACTTGTATTGGTAAGTTAGATACACATTTAGAAGGTGAAAAAGAAAGTTATCACACAGGTTTTTTATGCAACTAAAAAAATCAGAAATTAAAACAATTTATGGAAAAGCAAATGTATTACACACATTTGTCAACATTGCAACATGGAATATTAAAAATGTGTTTTCAGTTTTTGTCTTGTACATGACTTAGAATACTTGCTGTGGTGAAATAATAGTTTAGCACATGACTTTAATAAAAATATTAAAATTCCATTTTTAAATGACAAAAATATTTACTTTTAGCATTTCTATGAAAATGTAATAATTATGATATGTTAAGTTTGAAATCCAGCTTTATATCAATTACAAATTACTTATTTTTGTCAAGAGTTACATTCTGCAAAAATTTTTTAAGACATAATAAGAACTGTATATTAAAAATATTATATGTTAGAAATTATTTAATATTTAAATTGAGATTTAGGTTGATATGCAATAAAAAAAATACTTGTAAAAATGCAATTTAAAGAGAAGAAAGGAAAGTCTTAATATTTTCAAATTATAAAACTTTTATGTATTATTAAAATTAACGTATTTTATAAATTTCATAAGGCAGTGAAAAGGAATCCATAGCATGGTAAAGGTTGCAAAATATTGAATATTTTAAATGAATATATTTTATCTATAAAGTATTTTGCAAATCATTAACTGCAGAATTTAGCTTTCCAACTGTTGACTTATTATCACTGAAAATTTTAGGAATACTCACATCTCTGATACTTTCTATGTGAGTTTCATTAGTAATAATAAATACAGGCATTCCCCAATCTTCAAACATCATTCCTGAAGCTTCATTGTCCTTTAATTTATTCCATTCTTTCTTTTTACAAGCAGCATATTCTTCATTTTTATTTTCAGTATAAAATCCTTCAAAAGAAATAAAAACAGTGACTGAATTAAAACTATTCACTTTTATAATAATTTGATAAAAAAAAAGGGTAAGAAGAATGAAATATAAGAATTTTATACCATAATTTCTATTTGGACAAGACTGATCAGGAGAAAAGTTCTTTATTTCTTTAACTAACTCTTTAGGTTTAAAAATAAAGGCACCCCTAATATTTTCAGATTGCTTTAACATTTTCATATTCCGCCTGAAAAGAAAATTAACAAATTAATGGCATATTTTATATCTATTTCTGGCATATTTTATATAACACACAACATATTTTCTTTAAAACATAAATTAGATATAAATCTTTAAACTTATTGTCAAATTAAATTATCTGTTATTACAAAAGAAAAAGTAAGCATTTAACTTTTTTTTAAATAATAGAATAAGATTTCATTAAATCTTAATACAAAAATCAAAGTATTTAATTGTTATACTAATTATGAATACTAAAATACATTTTTAAGGAAGAAATAATATAAAGATCAACCATTGATCAAAATTTTCACTGAAATTAACAATTTTACATGAGACAGAAATAAAAATTTAAAATATTTTTAATATTTGAATGTTTTATAACAAAAATTATAGAATACATGAAAATAACGAATTCCAATTAGAAATTAAGAATTATAAATAATCAAAATATTGAATGTTATTTGATATCACCATATTAAGAAAATTTTGTTTTTCTGTGAATAAGATAAATTTCTAAATCTATAAAGTAATGTATCATTAAAAATATATGCTAATATCTATTCTAAATAAAATATCATTTATATTTTATTAGTCTTTTCAAGAACAAAGAATTAATGCAACTTAAAAAGAAAATTATTTCTTATTTCATAAATAATTTTTTTTTAAAATTTATATAATGCATACAATGTTGTTATAACAAAAAATACACAGTTAGAATAAAAAATTTAAATGAACAGTAATTTTTATGACAATTTTCATAGTTAAATATTTTTGTCAAGTTTTCATTAACCATGTTTATTTTTGGAATTGTACCTATCTATTTCAGTTTCTTTCCTAATTATACAGTTAAAATAGATTATTTTAATAATATTACTTTATTTGAATGTAATATTATATATGGTATGTGTAGTTCTATATAATTATAAATAGAAAATATTCACCTCTAACACTTTTATAGACATCTTTTCCTTATCTTACAGTTATCTATATGCTAAATATAAATCAATATAAAAACGAATGTTTGAGTTTGGTTATTTTGTGTTCCATGGTTTCATTTGGCATGAGCACAAACTGGATTAGGATCTGTTTTAAAATGGCTTATCACTAATGGCTTTTATTAACATACAAGGGTTAAATAGCCCTTGGGTGGACTTGTGTTTAATGTGGATTCTGAATCACAACAAATATTTACACTGAGGTGGAAATCCATATCATGAATTTAAATCAAGTTAAAATTTATGATATGGATTTATTCAAATCAAATTATTTGAATTTTAATCAAATTAAAATAAATATAAACCCTAATTAAAGCTGAATTTAAGTTATCATTCAGCTAACAGAAATAAAAGTTTGAGTAGTGAGATGAATTTCTCGTTATCAATTTACTAATAGTAAAAAAATTAATGCACAATTGATTACCATGGTTTCATACATTTTTAAATTATTTCTTTCAGAACATAACTGAGAAGCAATTTATAATTGAATATAATTTTTAACTCAACATTAAAGTGAAACCCTTAACATTTGTGATAAAAAGTTTGTTTTATTGTCAATAAAATCTTAAAAAATTAAATTTTATAAATGTAATTATTTAAGATAGTACAAAAGTTATATTTTAGCTGCATAATATTGTATTATCAACAATAATTATATTACTGTAAAAATGCTTAGAACATTGTCTTAGTAATATATTTACGAACAACCAATTTTAAAATCACTCCTAGTACAGCAATTCAAAAACTTCTTTATTATCAAAACTTTTTATTTTTAAAAAGACTTAAATTGTATTTAATTTACTTACATTTAATATAAAAACTTTAAATTATATTAAATAAAAATTACCCATGTTTTAATATAATATCATTTATATTCTTTTTATATAAAAATAAAAATTTCAAGCATTGAACTTATTGAAGAAATGAATACAAGAAAACAGGCTTTTAGTATGTCTACATAAAATAATCATTTTTTTTAATTCAAAGGATTAACAGAGTTACATCTAAAATGTATTGAAAATGAAATATATACTTAAGAAATGATTTACTTTTTATTAATATAAAATGATTACAGGATAATTAATTGCTTAATTAGTTGGGAAAAATCTAAAAATTTTATTGAAAAATACGTCTCATTTTATAACTGTTAAAATATATTGATTACAGGTAAATTTATACTTGAAATCAAAAGCAAATTAAGTATTTACTTTTATAGATTAGTAACCTTATAAAACCACAAAAATGTTAAAAAAAAAAATTAATATAATAATGGCATTTAGGAATTTATTAAGCTGGTGAGTATAAAAGAAGCTATTTTATGATAGAATAAATGATATTTTATGATCATGTTGACAAAAAAAATCATTTTATCAATTAGTTAAAATGGGAAAACTGTTACAAATAATTTTAGCATTGCAAATTACAAGAATAAAAATCTAAACAATCAAAATTGTCCACTGTGAAGAAAAAAATCAAATTACCAATACCTAATAAATATTTTCTCATTTTACACACACCAATTACCGTATTTTCCTGTATATAATCCGCAGCGGCCTATTATCCACACAGCCGTTTTTTCGAGTATAAAGAAAAAAAAGCGTCGCATAATCCGCGGCAATTTTTTTTTCGGCGAATAGTCTAAAATATGTAGTGCTGATAATATAGGTCACATAAAATAAAAAATTGCACAGTAAGATTAAAAATTTAATAAATTGTATAGAAAAAAAGCATTTATTATGAAAAATATCAGTCTAGATCCAGTTCATCGCATAGTGCGATTAACTTAAGATGAAAGCACAAGATCGATCAAAAGCGATAATTTTGAGAAGAGAGTCTTGTAAAACTTATTGATATTTAGCTTCTAATAATTTTTAAAACGATGTTAGACATATTTAAATTAATATATATTTGCTTCATTAATATTTAAATGAATCTTAAGATGAAAGAAAGGGATTATTTACAAATTGTGTATTTTTCACAATTTCTTTTATACCGCGTGTGCTTTGTTTTTCACTTTACATTAACACATTTGACCCCATTGTTTTTATTTGCTTTCGCTATAGCTTTTAATTTAAAAACTTTCGCTTCAATTTGACGATATACGAATTTGAATATTTTCAAAACGAAACCGCTCACATCAAGGCAAATTGCAAAATTATGTAAGCGAATTTACAACTGTAAAATCTTTAAGAGGAACCGAATTCGTTTTTGAACGTAATTGCACAAAGCCAATTATTGTTTAAATAACTCAGGTGTCCTGGTACCACCTGTTACTTATTTTATGAAACATAAAGAGTATTTCTTTCAAAACTTTCTTGTAAATTTTTCTGATCGAGAATGTTTTTTATCAGATAATCCGCGGCGGCGTATAATACGCACAACGAAATTCGGAACTTTTTTTAACACATAATCCGCGGATTATATACAGGAAAGTACGGTAACAATTTTTTTTCATGATAACTGATCTTACTACGAAAAAAATCTTAAGATGAAATGAACCATATGCAATGCTACATACTCCATGCAATATTTGGTACTTATATATTATCCTATCAACCATTTCACATAAAAATGTTGCAGTTTATCATTCTTGAAAATTTATCATTAATACAATAATTCTTTCAGCAATGCTTGCACATGCACACATAACACCACTCTTTGCATATTATATCATGAACATATTAAAAATTATAAAGATTAGAGCAGTGAGTGAAATAATATTAGTATAGAGTGTGAAAGTAATTGATTGATTCCAATAGATTAAAGAAAATGGTGGAATTAACAAAGAAAACATATTTGCTTGAAAATCATTCATTGCAACAAAGATTCATCCCAATAAGAGATTAAAATAAATAAAAAATCCTTGAATTTAAAACAAACCTTTTAAAATGTAAATAACATAACATATTAAAAATTTCTAAATTTCAAAATATTTATAATTTATGCATTTCTTTCTTTAAGCTTTCAGTTAATATTAGTAATTATAGATTTTTAAAATATTAACAGGCAAATTTGAATGAGATGTTTTGTTAACAATTATTTCAACTTATATGAATTAAACAATATTAAATGCACTTAACTGATACTAACAATATTAGACAATTTAAAAATATATGAACAAATATAATTATAAGAATTTCTTTAAATGTAATAAAAATTGGTAAAATAAATCCTTACATAGTAAATAAGGTAAATGGCATGGCGATAACAAATGGCATTGGTGGTGGATCAGCAGTGATGTTATGAACTTCCTCATTTGTTTCAGCGAGATATAAGACACCAACATTTCCATTTCTATGAGCTGTAAAAAGGGAAACATTTTTAGAAATAAGAGCTAGAATATGAGATATAGTTATTTATAAGTGTTATATATTATAATTAAACAGAATTACTCACAGGCACAGCCAATTTGATGAGTGGCATTTAGTCGACGAAAACAAAAAATATCACTTTGGATATTTTTATATATTTTCAAGCTTGTTCTATCACCTATTACATCTAAAAATGAACAAATAAGACATACATTAAAATAAATAGTTATGAATTATGCATCTTCTATAGAAAGGAAGGTATGTGCTGGCAAAGACAATATAAAGCAATCAAAGACTGAATCCTAAAATCCATTATGTGATGAATTTAGAACATTAACAATGTTTGCAGGGCGATAAATTTTGCAATCTGTAATTGTTGATTTGGTGAGATTCAGTAGGTATGTTTAAGTATTGCCATTTCAAGTTTCCTAACTGTTTGTGTCTTATTCTTATTGTCCTCTGTAGGGAATAAAACGTGCCAAACTGGGTAACTGCGTCAGAATGCTTTCTTGCGTCTTATGACGTAATGTACTAGTGTACAAGTGGGAAAAATTGTACTAGTAGCCTTTGATTAATAATCATAATGAAATATTCTAAATTTTGAAATTTAAAGTAGAGTGTGATTATAAAGGTAAGCTTGAAAGCAATTGATATTTGATAATGGGATATTGCACATAGTGACGTAATTTAGGTTGGTGCGATAATTGTGCAACATTTGGTGCACAAATTGGAAATTGAAACAATCATAAAAATGTCATTATCCTTGGTAATATGGTTCACGCCTCAATTTGCCATAGGCAACATCTTTGAAAATCACGCCAAACATGTTATATACAGTAGGATTTCACCCAATCAAACTACTATATACCAAGGATGCAAGTCATTTCATGAATATATTTTACACAAATCGTATGGAAATGCTGAAAAATTGGCAAAAATCAAATACAATATTTGTTTAAATGATTCAGTTTGAAATTAAAATCAATAATATCATAAAGCATAAATATTAAGATAGTAAAGAAAAAAAAAGTATGGAAGATTTTCATACATACTATCATTTGGTACTCAATGTACCAAATGACTGAGAAGAAATCAACTTACGAGGTATCGTGAAATGCAGTAAAGGCAAATACACAATTTATAATACCTAACTTGTTAACATAAATGTAGGTAAAATATCCAATATTTTAAAGTTTCTTGAATTTGTCAAGTCTATTCGCAACACTGATACAAATACATAATACTTTATTACTGAGAATTTCTTAATCATATTAAACCGATATTGATGACTGTTATAAATCCTTTATAATAATCATAATATTTAGTAATTTTCTGAAAAAGTTAAGAAATTTTAAATAAAGAATAAATTTGCGTTTACTATATCTCTTATAAAAGTTGATAGATTTACTAAATTTGTTAATATTAATAATCTTACTCACCTTGAAATAAATAGAAAACATAGATTATTATGAATGAATTTAAATATTTCATAGTAGAATATTATTCTTAATTGTTTTTCATAATACAAACAAATTTGCGAACAATAACCGAAACTTTACAGATAACTACCAGAACACAACAAAAATTGAAATGACTGACAAACCGACCGAAGCGAATCATACTTCGATGTCGATGATAAAGTTGTTTCTCACATAATTTCTGAAAACTTAAAATACGCTAGCAAAAACTGAATAACAAATTTTCTCTAATTTATAAAATAAGTTATAGTTTGAAGTCACTAAATTTCATAAAATCAGTATAAATTAAATATAATAGAAAATGAAAATTAAATTATTATGAGAATACGTTTTCAGATGGCATTCGTATCAACATTGAAACCAAAACAAATAATCATTTTACAAATAACATGAATAAATCTTATCTAAAACAACTAAAGGCTTCACAGTTTTCGCCTATTTATATTTTAATTTTATGGAATTAAAATTTAATTCATGACTAACTTTTGCTTTAATGCAGAGAGGCTTCTATAAAATTTATTTTGAGAAATTTTAAATTGAATTATTACTTTTGTTGAAAACTACAAGAAAGTAATTTTGCTATTTTTTCCTTTAACTCTCATTATTTTATTTTTATAACAATAAAAAAGCATGATTTATGATGAATTTAAGTTCTTAATTCTCTTACGCTTTATTTTTCTTATTTGTTATGAAATTTTTGTTGAATTATATTTCATGGTATATTTTAACTTCGGTTACATTAATTTATTTCCAAAACTGCACTTCCGGATATTTTATTCGTATGGAGATTATAAGCATCTATAAAAGTGTTTTAGTTGTAATGTTTGTTGTTTATTCATGACAGATAATCAAGAGATTAAACATAACTTTATTAGTTACAAAAACAATGTTAAGTTAATTCCATCAGATCGTTCTCTTTCTGTAGCACATTCAAATAACTTCTTAAAACCAGTCTCTCTTGTTGCCAGATACAGCTTAATTAATTATAAAATGATAATAAATTTTTATATATTAAGTACATCACATCCCCCCTTTTAGCTTTTAAATCTATAATAATCCTTCATGTGTGATGGAAATTTTACAACACGTCCAGATCTGGTCTGATAATGGGTATTATCTTGAAAATTCAATACACTTGGTGACTTCTTAACAAGATAATGATTTTTTGAGTTACAAGCTGAATTCTCATCATTAATATCACTATCACTCAATGGAAAATCTAAGTCAGCGTAAATAGATTCAAAATCCCTTTTAACTTTTGATAATTTTAAATATTTTCTATTTCTCGTAAGGACGCGATTATTTGAAGCTTGCACATTATAAGACCTGGGGTTTTTATTAACAGAAAGCACAGTTCCTGGCTCCCAAGTTTTATTCTTAAAATTCCATATGCACACATTATCCCCTTCTTTTAAAGGCTTTAATATTTTAGTGTTTCTATCAAAATAAGACTTTTGTTTTTCTTGACGTTGCTTTAATAATTTTGGTACTTCTCCAAATATCTCCACATTTAGCAATTTATTACTAATGGGTAATTTTGTCCTTAATCTCCGGCTAAACATCAGTTGTGCAGGAGACAAACCTAACCCAGAAATGGGAGTATTTCTATACTCTAATAGTCCTACAAAAGGACGTTTGTTATCCTCATAAGCTTTCTTAAAAATTGCTTTTATAATTCCAACAGCTTTCTCAACCATTCCATTGGATTGTGAATGATGTGGACTAATAAATTGACATTCTATATCCCATTCTTTTAGGAATTTCTTAAACTCAAAACTGTTAAAGGGATTGTTATCACATACAATTATTTCAGGTACACCAAATCTAGCAAAGATTAGTTCTAAGGATTTTATTATGCTTTCCACTGTTTTAGTAGTTACCTTTTCTACTTCAATCCATTTTGAGTAATAATCAATCACCACTAAATAATTATTATTTCTGTAAAACATTAGGTCAATGCCAATTTTTTTTTTTTTTTAAATATTCCTTCTTTTCGAATTATTATTATTATTATTTTAACTTCTGACACCATGTAATGTTTGTTGTTTATTCATGACAGATAATCAAGAGATTAAACATAACTTTATTAGTTACAAAAACAATGTTAAGTTAATTCCATCAGATCGTTCTCTTTCTGTAGCACATTCAAATAACTTCTTAAAACCAGTCTCTCTTGTTGCCAGATACAGCTTAATTAATTATAAAATGATAATAAATTTTTATATATTAAGTACATCACATTAGTTCAATTTTTAAAGTTGTAATTCTTCACTATTTTAAAGTATACCATTTAAAATAGTGAAAAAGTTATTCCTTTAAATGTGTAATTGCATCGTAGTAAATAACAATATGAGAGCTGAGATCACACAGAGAACATTTTCATGTCGTTGCTCGGATATACATATATCACCTTATTGGTATTTTGAAAATTTTTGAAGCGGTGTGAAATACACTTTTTTCTAATCAGTAGGTTCTATTTCCAACTGATTTTTAAATCCCTTTTATTTGAGATCTTTACAGTATTATAAGCTGAATAACATTTATTTATAATTTAATTAATTATGTTCTAATATTTTTGTGGTAAATTCAATTCTAAATGAAATTTGATATTAATTACTAACAAGTTGTAAAATCTATGAACATCATAAACTTTTTCATTATTTAAAGTTTATGAAGTTCGTAGATTATTATTTTATTATTTAAAGATAATGAAGATGTTATTTTTATAATGTAACTTTAAGATACATGTGCACTATTGCTTAGGTTCAAAGTGATATTGTTTTGAAAATATCAGATTCAAATAATGATGTGTATAAAGAATTTGGGGTGTAAATTGAAGAAAATTGTTATTAAAAATGTATGTTTAAAACTATCACATTCTAGTTTGTGAAAAATTTTACAAAAATAACTTTGCTTATAGTAATTTTATAATAAATAAATAAAAAACTATTATGTTGAATCAATTTATTCATATATAGATGAAGACTAGAAAGAAGTATATTCTTCCGTTTTCATTGCTCTAATCATTTCTTTATAATAAATTTGCTTATATACATGCAATGTATGTAACAACTTCATACTGTGTAAATAAGTTTTGTCAATAAATGACAATTATTTAATTTATAAAATGTAAATAAAATATTTGTACTATATTTTAGTAGTTTCTAAAAATGTAAACCTTTTTAAACAACAGACATTGGAAATATTCACAATAGTAATAACAATTTTTTTATTTTCGTGTTACAATGATTATCACAGTATAATGGCATGGTACTGATTTATTCTCTTGCTTTTCCAGGCAAAATTATTCAATATATTTCTACACAATATTATTTAAGTGTATAATAGCATGAATTCAAATGTTCATGATTTAATTTTTGATTATATTGAAAGAAAGAACAGACAAAAGGAAGAAAATAATTAAATTCATGTTAGAGTTGGTGAATAAGCAAATTATGTGTTTTGTGTTAGTGGATGGACAAAAATGTGTGCCACATTTTTGCTATATTCTATCATAAATAAGTTCTGGGTCATTAATTGCAGCTCTCCTTGTTTTCTATGTTTTTGCGCTACTAATAAAACAGTATTAAAACACCAGTTTCAGTAAATGTATACAAACATTATCTTGAAGTATTTTGCAAGGAGATTTAATTTTTTGACCAATTTACAACCTTGAATGTTAAAATTCCAATATATGTGGAAATCTAAAAGAAAAAAATGTGTATAGAAATAATTTTAACTTCATGTTCTGTCTATAATTTTTCTCACTATATAATTGAATAATTTTTTCTCAATGTCACAATAAACAATTAATTCATTCTTATTTTTATATACCATGGATTTATTTATATCTTTTTGTTAATAAAATATTCAATAATTTTAAACGAGAACTAGGTTGTTTATTAATTTTGTTATCTTTTGATTTGAAAAACTTAGCTTATCACTGAATCCTAAATCTGGTTATTTCAGATTGGAAGCTAATAAAATTAAGAATTTTTGTGCTTTTGTATTATCTGAGATTGTGGATCATTTTTAGTATTTGATGTGTTGTTTTAGCAATTCATATTATTGGTTTAGATAAAAATATTTATTTGTTTAAAAATGTTTCTATGTTGCTTTTCTCCACTTATTGCTTCAATTTGAATTAAGAATTGTAATACACTAATTATTATAAAATTAAAAATAATTTTTTAGTACATTTTTTCTTATATTCTCAAGTTATTAAGCATTTAAACCAAAGGAAAAAAATGAGATTAAAATGCTGTGAAGATTTCTTTATACCATGGATTATAATGATTATGTTACAATCATTTTATATTTGTTCACTTTTCTATTAATATTTTTCTGCTGAAAGTTTGAAGTAACTGTTTCAAAATTAAACC
>JAPDSC010022904.1:343868-363530 GCA_026290005.1 Latrodectus geometricus
AATATTTTTCTGCTGAAAGTTTGAAGTAACTGTTTCAAAATTAAACCGGAATATTAATAACTATATTACATTAAAAGTATTAAAATATAAAAGTTTATTTATGTATATCTTTTACTGATATTTTTATATGCACTTAGCATTCTTTTATGACATAAACTAAGTTGGTAAAATTCTAGAAGACACTGTGAATTTGGTATGATTCCAACTTTTGCTCCAAGGATACAGTTATTTCACCATCTAAATGATATCACATTGCATAACATCCAGTTTTAAAAAATCCTATTGCACTGAATCTCCAACTTAAATTTAGTATTTTTTATTTCAAATATTGAAATTTTGCATATTTAATTATATTTATAAACTATAGAAATATTACAAAACTAAACACTAGAAATTTAGTCACATGTATGTTACAAATATTGCATAAGGCAAATACAAAATAACTTTAAATATCAGTACTGTTCATACTTGGTCAATAAAATATACATGATAAATTGTTCAATTATTTTCCTTTAACTTATCAAAGGAACAAACACTTTAAAAATATACTGTATATAAAAATATCAAGTATGTATTAACAACTATGCTATAAATCTAAATCAAATATGTAAATAACATACATTTTTATGAAAACTTGGAATTCCAGTTAAGTGGGTAGTGGCACTACCTTAATGAAACATCCGCTTTAATGCAATCTAAAACAGAAAAACAACTGGACAATAAAGCTAAATTAATAATGATATTAATATTCATTTTATGAAAACTAAGGTTTTTTAATCAAACAGGCAGTGGGGCTGAATTTAAGTAAAACATTCACTGCAATGCAATTTAATACAGAAAAGCAACCAACCAATAAAGATAAGAAAAATAAATTATATTTTTATTGAAACTTAGTTTTCAATTAACAAATATTACAATTCATAGTAAACCTAAATATTTTATATGTCAAATATTTCTATACTCAACTAAATAAATTGCATAAATTATTACACACATCAATTTTAATCGATACATAAAATAAATATATTAACCTAACCCTTAATTGCAGGAAAATAAAGCTAATTTAATCACCATCTATACTTTTCACTAGCCTGATATGAATACAAAGATTCAAATTCTTGTATTTAATTCATTTTAAAAATAAAATATCACAATCCATACTTTTTATTTATTAAACAAATACTAAATTTCACAAAATTAAAATATGTTTTATCTTTTAATAAATATATTTTTAAAATTATTTTTATAATTTTATAAATTTTTTCTGTTTTAATTATTATTTCCATCTTTTATAATTTTTGTTGTTTGAATTTATTTCTAGTGATACCATTTATATATTTACATATTAACTTAAAAATTTAAATGTACTCATATAATAAATTTTTATATATCATTGAAATCCATGTAATTTTTTAATTAAATGCTGTAGATTTATGTATTTCTTATGCAGTTTGCTGTGTAAATTTTAAATATATTTTTTATTTATATTTAGCAATGATGCAAAAAGTGTTCAAAGTGTCTTTGGAAGGTTTTCCTGCTGATATTGAGTTGAAAAATCCTTTATATATTGGACTATCAAAGTCAATTGTTAATAACTATTTAGTGGTAAAGAAAAAGTCATCTAATATTTTTAATGCTGTCTTAATGAGAGATTATTCTGCTGTCTATTGTGCAGTTGAATGTCTCTTTGTCCAAGTGCAAATTGTAGAATCATCAGCTGAAATTCAAGATTCTGGCTACATTCCACTCTATGTTACAGAAGTTTTTCTTAAACATTATGGATATAGCTATGATGAGAAATATTTTTTCAGATCAGTATCCTGTCATGATTTAGAAAAAGTTGTGTTTGGTACTAAAACTGCTGACTGGTTTGCTTGGTTTCAAAGTTCAGGAGAAAAAACTAAATTAGTTTTGAGAAGTTCACTTGATAAATTGCTTTGTCGTCAAGATGACATACTACTTGTAAATGTTCCAGTTTCTGCCGACAGCAAACTTTCTGTTGAAGATGTTATCACTCTAGATTGTCAGCCTTTCCGCCAAGGTCTGCTATCATTGGACAGTTTACTTATAGTTGCTGATTTAAGAGATATTTTGAAACACAGCTCTAAATTCCAAAAACATGATAATGAAAAACAAAATACTGTGTTAGTTGATAAAAATGCTCTGAGTTTGATTAATTATACCAGCAGCAATTTCTTGGGACTTAGAATACCAAATACCACAATTTCTGTAACTACTCCTTTTAGCAGTACTTTAAAACTTTTATGCATCTTTGAAATCCATGTGATACCTAAGACAAATGCTGATTTTGAAAAAGAACTTTCAAAAGTTCCAAATGCAATTGATCCCATGAATACTGTTTTCATATCGTGTAATATGGCTTCAAAACTTACTTTAAAAGATGGTTGTTGGATTAAAATAAATTTATTAGAACCTATGAAAACTCATAAGGGTAGAAGCCCTGTGGAAAGCACTTTTTTCCCAGTTCATAGTTTTGTCTCTCCTGAAGCAAAAAAGGATAGCATTAAGCCTTCTTATTCTCCAAGACTTGCACAATTGTGTATTTTTTCTAATAACAAAGTTTTAAGGCGATATTTTCCCAGTGATAAGATAGTGTATATATTCCCACTGTTATGGTTTAATTTAAACAAACACCCTTCCCTCTTGACACAGCCAGATTTGCGTCTGCAGATTGAGGTAAATATGAAAATTTGAAATTTATTTGGTTTAGTCTAAATTTTTCAAAATGTCTCACTTAGCTTTTGAATTTTAAATATTTTTCTTTTTATGCAGTCACCTTTCAGATTGCAAATTAAGGTATGTAAATTTTAAAATATAATTTATAAAATAGGATGCTTTACGAGTTTAGATATTTTATGGAATTTAATTAAGATATTTTTCTTAAGTATTTGTCTTATATCTGCTTGCAATGTCTTAAAATGTCATATTTAAAAAAAGAAAGAAAAAAAGAAAAAACCCTATGTTAAAAGACTTGAAAAATAAATAGTTTTATCATTGTTTCATTAATTATTAAGTATTATGTTATACAATTTGTTCTTATTATTGAAGAAATATAGTATTTTATTATTTTTTTGAGATAAAAGAAAGTATATTTTTTTGTTACTTGTGTTTTAATTTTGTTGTCCATCTTTAAAAAAAAAATGTTAAATGCTGCAAATTAAAATTTTTTTTTCAATATATGTGGGAAAAAAGTGTTAATGTATATTTTCATTGAAATAAACTTTATATTTTTAATTCATATTTCAATTCCTATATAGGTATTTTTGTTTACAGAAAATTTATTAATAAATTTTTAAAATTTGCTTACACTAAAAAGAAAAAAAATGTTAATTATAATTTATGAAATTGCTAAAGCTGTACAATTTCTGAATTTCAACATTTGGCCTTAAATCTCTAGATTTAATGATGTATTTTTTCTCGGAAATGGTTAACAGGTTTATATAGCAACATTTTTAAATCAAAGTTTTCTATATTATGTTATAAATATTTTATCCTATATTCTTATTGCATTCTTAATTTATAATTTGAGACAGAATATTTTTAAATGTTTTCTTTATGTTACAGTGTTTAGCTTTTTAATTTTAAATAGTAAGAGTTATGATAAAATAAAGAGATATATATTTCTTATGAAATTTAATGAAATAACACCCAACTGATTTGTAAGTTGGCAATTATAACCTTATTTTGAACTCAAGGTTGCTAAATATTGAAGTTACATGTGACCTTTAAATGTGTTTTGTGAATTTGATGGACAAATAGATTAATTTTTTGAAGTTTTAAGAAAGTACCAAATAATTTATATTTAACTCAAATTGATAATTTAACTAATTATATTATTAGAATATCAACTTAATTTCTTTTTAACAGTTTGATTTTTTTAATTTGCTGAATTACTACTGCAAACTTAAATAAAAACTGTTTTGAATAAAATACTATTTATCATTATTAAATGAATAGAAGAAAATCAGAATTTATTTAATAATCTCTTTTTTATATAAATATGCTATGATATCTGTTAATATGTTCTATTATTTAAACAAAACTTCATAATGTGGAAATGAAACCTGTCATTAAAAAAAACATGACATCAATATTCCAGTATATATTTATTAAATTGTTTAAACAAATAATAGTAATTAGTCTATAATATTATTAAGAATGCATAAAATATACTACTATCACTATTTAATTTATTATTATAGTATAGGTATATTTGTTACATATAATCTGAGAATAACCTGCTTATGAGATAATTATTTTATTCTTAAAAAGCTTGAAAAATAATTTTTCAGAAAAATGTGCTCTGAATTAGTTAATTCAAAATTTGAATTCCTTTAAAACTCTATCCTTTATTTCCATATTTTATGTTAATAATATTTGAACATTTTTCATGTTTCTATTAAAATAAGACTAATTTGGTAAGTATATTATTGGATTAAAATTAAAGAGGTTATTGGTGTAAAAAACAATTTTATTTTATTTAAGTTCAATTGAGCATCCTACTAATTGCCAGTTGCATCTTATATTTTGAAATATGTAGTCTTAGTCATTCTTGTAATTATAGCCATTGGAAAGCACATTTGTGCCACCCATTGCTGTTGAAGCTTTCGCTAATCTTATCCAGTCTCCCAATCATGATGGCAAAGTCAATTGTGATATAATGCTGACAAAGTACTTTGAAATTCCTAGGTACTTAAATATAATTTTTCAGTGTTTTAAAAAAATGTTTATTGAACTTCTTGTATTAAAATTTTGTTTTTATACTTTAGGTATGTTTGCAAAGGGGACATCTTTTCTACTGATTCTAAAGGTTTGTTCTTGTATAGAATCACTTAGTTTTGTAGCATTCAAATTCCAATAAGACTATTTTTCAATTTCCATTTTTCATTATTTTATTTTAAATGAATTTGGCACAAATCAATATTTTGGATGAAATTTATACTTATTTTATAGATCAATTAGATTTTCATGAAACAATCGTAGATGAAGAGCATGACAGATTAAAGTGAGCATTTCTTGTGCTTTTTTTTATTTTTGCGTCAATGTAAAAATTTTAATATTGGCTGTTTGTAAATTTCCATAATAATCATAAGAAATTCCTGTAATTTTTAACCTTTAAAAGACATTTCTTGGTACCATCATATTCACACACAACACATGTATTCAGCACAATTTTTAAGAATTAAATACATATTCCTTACAAGTTGCATTTAAAAATGTTTATATCCTCAATACATTTTTATCAACTGTGTATCAAATGAAAACTGTAATCTTAGTAATCCGCACAGTTGTTTCCAAGTATATCCTTATAAAATTTTATTTGAGTGGACTTTTTTTGATTATATTTAATACACTGTTCAATTTGAACATTAATAAAAGAGTCTAATTTACATAGCAATTATTGATTAAAAATTTATGATTTCTGTAATATAATTATAAATATATGTAAATACATTCTCCTTAAATTATATAATATTTGTTTGAGTACTCAAAAGTAATTCGAATTGATGATTTTAACTATTTAAATAAACTCTATACTATTCACATAAAAATTCTAAAAAAATAATTTAATTTATGATTGTTTCATTTATTACTGGAAATAGGACCAAAAGTTCGAAGATTTGGCATTATTTAATTGTAATTATCGTTATATAATTAGTTTATGAAATTATTGTTATATAGATTGAAATCTTAGTATTTGTACAAGTTTAATATTCAGAAAATAGACCAGGAATGGACTTTTAAATTGATGTATGTCTTGTGTTATAAAGAATTAAATTAAACATACTAAAACCAAATGTAAAGTGTTTGATAAATCTTGACAAAGAAATAAGAGCTCATTTACTAAGGAAGTTAGAATTATGTTGCTATCAATATATTAAAGATAGTTACTTTGTTATAATATATTAAAAATAATTTAACTGGATACTTTTAGAAACAAAAATATTATGAAGTATTTCAACCTGAAAATATTAAATACTTTATTAATGATTGTTCTGAAAATATATTTTCAAACATTGTAATTTTTCACTTATTGTTTAACATTCCTGAAAAAAATTTTCGATCATATGAATGAGTCATATAAATAATAGTGTTAGATATATTTACATTTTAATAATGAATGTATTTAAGTGAATTTAAATATTTTAAAAAATTTAAAAAAGAAATATTATATACATTATTTAAAACAATTTTTTTTTATGATAGATCGCCTGCTGTTCATTTTTGTATATCAGCAATTGAAGGAGATACAGGAGAATTACCTGGATTTTTGTTAGATAATCAAAATTCACGATTGTATAGAGTAAGTTGATTATATTGTATTGTTTTATGAACATTAAGTTTCTTTAGATTGTTTGTGTATGTATGTATATGCTAGTGAGTCAAAAATACGTTAAAATTTTAAAAAATATATAAAAAATGAATATGTACAGCTTGCTAGAAGCTGGACATCTACTATTGCATATAGAAAGCTTCACCATGTTAGATGTACTACTTGGAGGCTGATGACTTGGAAACACTGGACGGGTTAATAATGTTAATTCATTCCATTAATTTATTCATGTAATAACAAATTCACTATGACCAATAGCATCTTCAAAAAGTTGGATTATGAACAACACAAGTCTTTGATTTAATGCAAGAATGACTTTATCATACAGATGAATGAGATAATGATCACTGGTTCCTGTGCAAGTTTTCTAATCAGATTTTGGTAGGATTTTTCAAAAGGTGATAGTCCAACAATCAAAGATGGGTGTTAAATGCTTCCAGAGAAAAAAGCAATTTCTTTGTGACTCCTGATAATAATAATAAGGATGTGTGGTTTGTAAGAAATTACAAACCACACATCCTTATCATTATTCCCTTCTTTTTTGATACATTTTTTAAGATTTAATGATCTTTTAGCTTATCTAGTATATAAAAAAAGATTAGGTAAATATATATATAATTTTTAAATAGTGGCTGTTGTAGGATAAAGTTATCTTAATTTAATGAAGTTCAATTAATTATGCTTGTGGAAAACTTTTGAAATACAGTAAAAGCTGTTAATAACAATATTCAATGGACTGGAAAAAAGTTGCTATATATAGCTTATCATAGCAGACAATTTGATCTCTCCATCTCTTTTGATTTATCTTAGAAATTATTATGTTTAAGTTCATAATTTTATTGGTTTTTGATTCTAACTATATTTTTTTTATGAAATATCTTAAATTTTATACTATATTATTTATCTTGAATGAAATTGGGTTTTAGAAAAAAATTTGCATCACATATTTTTATAAGAAATAGTTTATGTAAACATTTATCAAAAATATAAGCATAATTTTTTTCATAGTGATGTAATAAAAATTATTATATAGTGAAAAATTTGTTAATTTACTTTGCTTATTTTTTAAACAAATAACATTTGCATATACATATGAGTCCATTTAAAGAATCAAATGAACATAAGAAGTATTTGGTAATGTTGAGATAAAACCATGCTCAGTGTTAATTAAAAAATATAGCTTTCTTTGCTGAAATCTGTGGTTTCTTTTGCGAACAATCACTGTTTCTTCTTCATCATATTAGTCATCACTAATTAAATATATAATAATTTCTTCATCGCATAATCAGTTGAAATTAAGAATTCTTCAAGCAGTAGTTAAAAAACACAAGCCAGAAGAATTTTGATTATCATATATGGAAAAGGATACACTTACACAACCTGTTTTTTCATCTATTTTTATAGCATTAATGCTGCTATTCTTTAATTTTTCTTTTTAAAATTGAAATTTTCTTTCAATAATTTTAAACTACACATTGTTTGACAAGATTCTAACTTCTGGAAATCCATTTACATATATTTTTATATCAACCTCAAAAGGATTTGAAAGCTTGTTATTCTGTTTGAAAATAATATTTCAAACTTCTCTTTTGTATTAATAATGTTTCATGTTCTTGATAATGCCTAAAATTTAAAGCTATAAGAATGATGTACAATTTGATGGAAACAAAATAATGTTTTTTATAATTTTAAAAATGAAAAGTTGTGAAATGTCTAGTTGTCCATGATAATAGCAACTTTCTTTACTTTTTCATTTCTTTATTAGCAATTAGTAGCCAATCATTAAAAATTTATAAATATTCTAAATCATCTACACTTTTTATCTATTGTTTTGACTCCCTAACATTTGACATTTTGAAAACATAGTTCTGCATACTTTCCAGTAATTAAAGTTCCAAAGCTTTTAGCTTCTGCTTCAATTTTTTTCTACCTTTTTTTTTCACTTTTAAATAATGTTATGTTTAGCATGAGGATGTAAAATTACCAATTTCATCTGCTTCATACACATTATCAAAAGGATGAATGACATTGATCTTCTCTTGCTCTAACCTTTCCACAATACAGCATTATATACAGGAACTGAATTTTTTTTTTATCAGAAGCTGTTTTAAAAATTGTGTCATGATAGATACAAAGAATAGGGGAAAGTCTTCTATTTAAGTATAATTTAATAAGTAAGCTAGTAATCATTTTAATAGTCATTACTAACTTCAAAATCATTATTTTCTTTTAAAGAAGAAGCAATTTTTTATCTGAACTTATTGTTTATATAAAGCAAGTTTTGTGTGCTCATTTTAGGAAACCATCTTATGATATTTTATCAATATATTCATTTACTATAGCTTTAAATCATTTTCCATCTATTTTACTTTTCCTGCATCTTCAATGTCGAATTCAAAGGGAATTTTTGACTGTCTTGGTAAGCTAAAAAAAATTACTTATATTCTGCATGTGTCATGCAAGCCATTATTTATCCTTTTTGATGCAAACATTTATTACTCATTACAATGAAATATCATGTACAAAGAGCAGGAAATCGGAAAGAAATTCTCAAAATATTATCTTCTATTTCACATCTTGAAGATAAATAAAAATGTTCTACAGAATTTGGAAAGAATTAAAAATACCATTTTAGATGAGTGTATCCAAAAAGAGATTATATATATTGACTTATAAATGATTACAGAATACTTTGAGTAAAATAGGAGTTTGTATAGGGAAGTCATTATATACAAATTTATTGTTATAAACAGTACTTACATACATTGATTTCATAGTAATACTTTTGCAAATTTTAAAACTGACATTTGGCTACTACTTTTGATTTGTTTGTATTTTTTCAGATTCAATCAAAAATTAGCTTTAGATTAATCATCTATTCCTTAAGGAAAAAAAAAAAAAAAAATTAAAGCAAGGAACTTTAAATTATTTGATAGAAAAAAGTTATTGGAATGTAGTTAAGAAAAATTTTACAGTTATTAATGAAATTTTTGTAAGGTCTGTATCATTCATTTGCAGTGAATGTTGCTTATTAAGAGTTTCAGATTTTTGTAATGAACTATTTCATGATCATTTAAACTGTTATTTCTCTTGTTGAATTGAATTTAGTCTGATGGGAACTTTTTACTTTTTTATTAGTAGAAAGTATGTATCATTTGTGTTTACTAAATTAATTGCATTTCTTTGTAACAAAATAAATTTTTTTTATTTTGAGAATTTTATTTTATATTAGTTAGGTACAAGGCAAAGTTATATACCGGTGACTATGGATACATATTACTCTTCTGCTCCCTGCCATCCTATCTGGAATTCTATTTCAGAAGGTTTGGCTCATTATGTTATGCTTCTACAAGATATCATTTTGCCATTTTTAAAATTATAGTAAGTAAAATTTGTTAACTTTTTATTAGGAAAAGTATTTTATACTATTGTTTGAAATGTTTTTTTTTTTTTTTTAATTTTATTTTTTTTAATAGTCAGATATTGGTTTGTCAATGTTTTTAGTGTTGTAACCCAGTTTTGTGTAAATAGTACCAACATATTTGTTGAAAATTCAAATGTTAATGATAATAAATTCTGGAATTATTTATAATGTGTCATTAGTAGCTATATCCTTTAGAGTTTAGATCTTGATTTATATAAATTGAAAAAAATCTGTTTTCATTTTCTTATTTTTTTTGCTAAAATTTATTAGCATCAAATGTAAAAATGTTAAGATTTTTACTTAGGAAGATAGTGTTTAACTGATTATAGTTAAAAATCTAATATAAATGTAAAAATCTTATTAAATTATTGAGAAAAGTCAATGAGCATTTTATATGTTCAAAACATTTCACAGAACAAAGTAAGAAAGAATCAATCAATAAAAAATCATTTTAAGAATAGTTGGGAAAAGACTAAATCTTACCACGGGGTACAGTTGTCAAATGCACCAAACAGGTACATAACTGCAGCAGAATAGATTCTTCTGTTTGATGAGTTATGATGTGCATGTTAGTTATCTGTGATTTTCTGATATATTTTGATGTGTGCAGAATTACTTTGCAGAAATACAGCATAAGTAATCCTTGTAACTTATGCTGTATTTTATTTTCTATTTATCTTTGAAAAGTTGTGTGTTTTTATCAGAAATTTGAATTTGGTTTCTTATAATTAAAAAATGCTAATTAATTTGAAATTGCATTTTTGTAATCTATTTGATTTGTTTTATTTTTGAAAAGTATTTAAATTTGGAATTTATATTTTTAATTGTTATTTTTAGAACTGAATTTATATTTTGTAAAGATTAAATTTATTGTCCCAACAATGCTGATAATTCTACAAATCATAATGATTAGGTAGTTCTCTTATTTTATGTGTTTTATTAAATTTGCTATTTTTTGTTCTAAATTATGTAACTTATTAAGCATAGTATAAAATATTTGAGATTAATTTAGGATTCTATTGCTTGATTGTATTTCTAAACTAATTTAAACTAGAATACTCTATGTGCTACTACCTGATTAATTGAAATCCTGAGTTATTATAAAACATGTTATGTTATTGATTTACGTTTATTGCTTAATTCTTCATTCCTGCTCAGTTGTGTTGCATAGGATGTTTTTTTAAAAATTGTTTCTACCTCCCACTTCATTAGAAACCAAATTTTCATAAAATGTTTTGTTATTTATGTTATTAATTTAGGTTTATTTATCAGTTCTTCACTACTGCTTGGCTACATTGCATAGGATGTATTTTAAAGTGGGTGCCAATACCTAGTTAATTATAAACTAAATTTTCATAAAAACTAATGTTGCATATGTTATTAATTTTGATTTAAAAGCTGTTGTTAATATGTATTGTTATTATTGGTATTGTTAAATATGGTATATTTTTATAGTATGAATGTTTGTTCCATTAATTAAAAGAAAATAATTAAAAAGTTTACTGTGATCAAGGATAAATACTTGATTTTTAGAGTTATTTTATATTTGTTTTGTACTATGTATTTTTTTTTTTAATATGTGATAATAAGTTTTTAGTATTTATTTGTAGCATGTCTGTGGTAAGTAAAAATATTAAAATATTTGAAATCCCATGCTACAAAATCGAAAATTGTGTGAGAGAATGATATTCAAGGTTGTAAGCAAGCTATATTTAAAGTTGGAGATTGAATGTGATTGCAATATTGAAAGCTGGAGATTGTACTAAGTCACATAATTTTGGTTGGTGAGACAACTATGCAGTATTTGATGTGAAAATTTAAAATCAACAAACCTACATCAAGTTGTATAATTTTTCCGGGCAGATTATATTAATGTTAAGCTTACAAAAATTAAACTTTTATTATTAGTTTGACTGATTTTCCTAACATGATGATACAACTTCTAGGAGCTGTTTTCTTCAATTAAATTTCAAAATTACTTTAAAAATTTTTTTTGTAACTTTAAAAAATTAGTCCCTAATCTAGATATAATCTATTTTAATATTATATTTATAATCAAAACATAAAACATTAAAGGTTTATAAATACATTATGATTTACCATTTTTAAGTCTGATTTTTGTTAAGTTATATGTATTTGTCATTAAATCATCTAAATTATTTTTTATATTGTCCTAAGAGATGATGTTTTATCAACAGAGATTTACTCATGTGTTGTGCATTTGTTCTCTATAACTAATTTAGTTTGTAAATTTTATATTTTATGGAGATTTGTCTTCCGTATAATACTATTTAATGAAAATTTGTGAGGAATTTTCAGTAGTAAAATTTTTCCTTAAAAGTATGTTCTTAAATTTTTTTACCAATGCTGAAAGAAAAAAATATTTATCTTTAAGTTCTATAATTTAAATGTAAGAAAAACAAAATACATAATAATGTAACATTAATAAATATTAATGCTGGAAAAATGCTGTAATTTGAACTTTAATACTGCTTAGTAGGAAAATTGGATTACAAATTATTTATTCATTTTTCAAAATAATATCGGCTTTCAGATTTTAAAATTTTGAAATATTTATTTTGTTTTATGTATTGTGATTTTAATTAACTTTTCCTCACAACAATGTTTTTACGAATTAGTTAGTTTATATAATATCAACACTATACTATTCACCAAAATATTTTGTGAGTTTTTAATTAAAGGAACGATTGTAAAATCATTTATTATGTTTAAAATTAAAAGTTTAATTTGGCATGTTACTTATAAAGGATTAATTTTTTGTAGCATTTAGTAGTATATTCAGTTGTACCTATTATGGTTATTAATAATACTTTAACATATGGTTATTTATGATATTTTAATTTATCTGCAGATGATACTTTTAGCTAATAAAAAATTGAATACAAAATAATTGAATTATTTTTGTTATTTTCAGTGATAAAAAATGCAACCTTAGTTCAAACATATTATTTTCTGGACCACCTTGTTGTGGTAAAACTACTGTTGTCAAAGCTGTGTGTAGATGCCTTAATCTTCATTTATATCAGGTAATAATGATATCCATTAAAAAAAAATATTTTTATTCTTTTTTAGAAAGCATAAAAGAGTTTTAAAATCTCTGCTTTGTGTGAGACACATTAAAATTGGATGTATTATTAAGCAGTATGTTAGTTTATGTTGAATATGTTCTAAAAATGTTTATCAGTGGCTTTTTTTTTCTCTACAGTTCTAAAATTAGTATTGTGTGCAGTGACAAAAATAATCTATGTAGAATTTCACTAATTTTCTATGTTATTTCTGAACTTTTAAAAACATTTGTGGATGCCTGTTAATGCAGGAGAAGTTAATGTTTGAATGTATAGTCAAAAGTATTTTGAGTTTTCGTTATAATATAAAAAATTTTGCAGCATAATTGTCAGCAACATATTTATCAAACATGGTTTAACCCAGAGAGTTGAATTTGCATTTATTTATTTTTAATTTTATGTAATATCATTTACTCTTGTTATATTATTCATTTAATTTGATTTATAATGATTATTATGTTACATTTCATCTATTTATTTTAATCCAGTTATTCCAATAATGAAAAGTTTCAAATACTCTTTGAATTCATATATATTATGTTTAATATTTTAATAATTTTTAAGTTTTCTGTTGTTATGTATTATATATTAGTAGTTTATAATTAAAAATCTTAATTTAAATGCTTTTCATATATATAAACTGGTTCTTGTCATTTAATAGATATTGTGAAATACTAAGATAAAACTAAGTAAAAAATAGTATATTCCTCATAGTTTGTTTCATAAATATTAATTTTCTTATAGGATTGATAAACTTAAATAATGAATCTTAAAAGCTGTTTTGCAAAATATCTAAATTTAAACACTATTTTACTTTTACTCAGGTTTCTGTTTTTAGTATAATATGCACTGGTGTTCAAAATCTAATTGACAATGTAGATTATGAGTAGTTAGCCATGAAATTGTAGAAAGGGATTGATACAGACTCTACAAAATTATCATTTTATTCAATTAGAAAGCCTTTAAAATTATAAGTACAGCTGTTAGAAATGTGTAGCCACCCCAAAAAAGCAACTGCAATGGATGACCAATATATATTGCTACAGGTGAAAAAATAGGCCGAAACCAGTCAACAAACACCATTGCTCAGCAACTGTTCAGCAATATGGGGACAGCAATTTTCTATGTCCAGATGCCTTCACAAAGATGGCCTATTCATCTGCCATTCTAAATGCTGCATTTTTTAAAAAATTGGTTACCAGTGCATTGCTTAGAGGGGTGCAAGGAGCACAAAAACTGGACATCTCATCAATGGATTCATGTTTTTTATGGACTAGAGTCAATTCAAAGCCACAAGCATTTCTTAATACTAGTTGATTTGGAGAGAGGTGAGAAGACCGTGTGTGTGTTTTATATCCAAGTAAGATCACAGAAAGAGACTGTTATGTTGATTTTAGAGTTGTGTTATGTGGGGAGCCATTATGCTGAATGAATGAGTTGAGCTCTGCATTTTCAACACGTGTTCTGCAACTGGAGATTGTTATTGTAATGTGATCCTTCCTTATCTTCTGAGATGCCATTAAAGTGGAATACATTTTTACAGATGATAATGCTGGGTCACAATGGACTCATACTGTTCAGCTATTGTTGGAAAGGGAAGATATCTCTTGAATAAATTAGCCATCATACTGCCTTGGATTAAATCCTGTTGAATATGTGTGGGATGCTTTGAAGTAACACCTTGTAGCATGTTGGAAACTCCTAATTGTTGAAACATAATGATTGAGGAATAGGGGACTCTTCTCTGAAGAGCTGTTATACAATCTGGTGCTGAATGTGGAGAGATGGTGTGAAGCAATCTTTGTACTAAGAAAAGGGCTTATTTCATATTAAGGAATATTTGTTGGTTCTACCTCTTAGACAAGCAATCTTGTGTAATGATACTATGAGTTTAGTACAGTCTTTTATTATCCATACTCTATGCAATGTATTCATTCTTATTCATGTTTTCGCCATTGTTTAGTTATAAAATAATGTATTTCATTTCTAAATTTCATGCCTCTCAGATAATTTCTCATTTTTTAATAAAAAAATAAATAAAAATGAAAAAACCTATTGCTTAAATTTTTCACACCAATATATTATGAATAATTGTTTTATCAATCTTATTTTACTGTTTTCTATGTTATTTAATGCTATTCTGTACTTGCAAAATATATTTTTATATACCTTCATTAGATTTTGTCAAATTATAAAAATAATTTTATGCTTGGAAAAGCATTTGTTTTTTTTAACAAAAGTTTGTATTTTACTTTTTGACTTTTTTACTCGGTTGAAAAATATTACGAAGTGGTGTATCCTTTTTTGTTTTTGAATTAGTTCATGAGGGTTTCTTATGTATTAAGAAATCAATTTTTTTATTTTTAAAGTGGGAATTTCTTCATTCACATGAGTTTTTTTTTTCTGCTGAAGTTATTTATCTGGAATTTGGGCTAGTGAATTTTTTTATTTTTTCAAAGCTAACTAAAAACTTTGATAATATACTGTAAAATATTAAAAAAAATATGAAGATATATGAAACTTATTAATATGAAGTAAAAAAAAGAAATATATAAAACATTTTCTTCTTTCTGTTCAAAGTTAATGCATTGCCATGGTATTGCATTCACAATTTTTCAGTCGAATTTTCCTCAATTAAATAGTTTGATTTTGTTATTCCAAATTATGTTAAAGCTCTGCTGTATCTATTGTATCCAAATAATAATTTCATTAACATAATTTAGAATTAATCAGAGGTATTTAAATGTGTATTTTCTCTTTTAATTCATTTTGCCTGCTTTTAATTTGCTCATATTTTTTCGAGAAACAGAAAATAAATATGAACCTTTTGCTTAATAATTGAATATGAATCTTTATGTACTGTATTTATGGATGTAAGTATTTATATGCAATGTATGATGATTGAGCTATTTCCTCTGTAGATAAAAAATTTCACTTATGTACACTTTATTATGTAAATCCATGTATTTTAAAGTTGTTTTGACAGTTTTATTTTACATTAAAATGAATTTTCACAAAGTTAACTGTCTTTGAAGTAATTTGTAATCATGTGAAATATGCGCATAATGTTGTATTTGACTTTCAAATATAAAATTTAATCACCAGTATATTACAGGTTAATTGCCATGAATTGATTGGAGAAATATCTGCTGTGACTGAAGCTAGATTAAAAAATAAAATTGATAAAGGTAATATTTTATTATGAAAGTATTTTATATTAATAAATAAGTCATTCAAAGCAATAAAATCTTAATAAACCCAGTATTTTAGAGAAAGTAATTTTTTTTTATTTCATTAAAATTTCCTTGGAAACTGCAGATTAAGTGGCGCTTTTTTTTTTCTTTTACTCAAAAAAAGGTCTTGATTATTTACTGGAAAATATGGCAATTTGTTTTTACCAAACAATGATATTTTGAAGATAGTGATGATACATAAATGAATCTTGATTTTTTCAGCTAAATATTTCATTTTGATGTTTAAATGAGTTAAAAATTTTTTAGATTGTTTACTTTTATGATGCAAGTATAACTAAATCAGTTCAAATATTATTAAGCCAACAATGAAAAATAAATTATTTTGAAATTTTTAGTAGCTGAACAATGTAAATGTATTTTGAAGTTTTCATTGGTATTATTTATTATATTCATATATATATATTATTTTATTCTAATTTTGTTTCAATATAAATCATATTTTCATTTGTATTACATTATAATAAATTTTCAAATAAGTAAATATTTTTTTTTGCTACAATTTAAAGTTAAAATTAATGTTTAAGAAAGCAAAATTTTTTCCTGAAAATTTTCTGCTAAATTTTTTTTTCATTGTATTATGAATTTAAATTGGAGAAAAAGAAATAATGGAATTCTAATTGTTTGTATAAATTACAAAAGTGTAACTAAATTTACTGTGACTATTTAGACTTATTTCATATTGCTTTAAAATTTGCATTTAAAACTAAGCATTTGCTGCTTTAAAATTTACTAAACTTCATTATTTTAAAGTGCATATGCATAAAAACCATTTGAAACATTGCAGAAAAATTTGAATCAGGGGTTTTTAACTTGGGATAATCTTTATTTCATTGATTTAAACTTTTATTAACATTTGAGAAATATTAATTTATTGTACTTTTTATTTATGCTTATGTATTTTTTATATTGGTAGTGATTTTTAATGGATTCATTAGAAGAATTTTATATTATGTGTCATTGTACTAAAAAGATTTGAATTATTCATTGAATATGAATTGTGTTTATTTTTATTAGGTTTAACTTATTCTCCCTGCATAATATTATTGAAAAATGTCCATTTTATTGGGAAGGAAAAAGAAAATGCTATAGAAGGTAGATATTTTTCACAATTTATAGTATAAAGGATGTAAATTTCATTATATCATTGTATCCTAAATGTATGTTCTGGTAACAATTTTTTTTTCTTTTTAGAATAAAAGAAAAATATTAAATTATATAATCTGGATAAGATATTCTCTATGATTTTTACTCTTAAAAATATTTTTATAATATTCTATGCTTTTAAAATGTAAATATTTCTTCTTAAACTCTGTTTTTTTTTTTTTAATTTAAATAACTATATTTTATTTCTGTAAACATTTAATATCTTTTTGAATCATCAAGGAATAATATTTAAAAAAATTTAAGTATTAATTTTTTAAACATAGCTAAATAAATCAATGCATACATGATAAAATATGTTTATAAATTGAGAACAATCAATGTGTTAAAATTTATATTGTCAATTTTTAACGATTGTGCAAATACATGTCTTTTCTAAAGTAAAATCTAAAGAAATTTACTTTAGAATTTTTTATGTGCATTTTTTTCTGAAAGTACTTAATATTTTTTAATTGCACTTTTACTATGTTATTTCTTTGAAGAATTTAATTTTAATGTTTTTTATTTGAGACAATTTTAGTTCATTTTCATTAGCATTAAGTAACATCAATATTTTTATTACTACTGTAAAAATAAAAAAGAAATGAAATTGTTTAATCTAATATTAAAAATTAAAAAAAAGTAAGTAAAATCTGATGCCATAAAATAAAACTTCAGAATAAGATATATAATTTAATTAAAGAAATTATTATATAATATTTAATGGCAATAGATTATGATATAAATTATAGTATTGTTTAGGTTGTTTACAATTTTGATGTCTCATAAGTAAATATTTATGTAAATTAATTATAATTATTAAAAAAATGTGTGTTTTTTTATTTATAGCTCTAGTAGTTCACTTGGTTTCTTAGTAGCCACATAGAGTAAATTTAAATTTTGCTTAAATGTGTTATTGATTTCCTTTTCAATAATGGGTAAAAATGTTACTGAAGTTATTTTTTTTATAGCTTCATGCAATAAAATTAATATACTTTGAAACAATAATGTTATGAAATTTTTTCATTTTAAATGAACTTTTTATCCTAATTTCATATTAATAAATAATTTTTAAAGAAAAAAAAATACTGAATTTTTTATTATTATTGTTTCACCTAATGAACTGAATTTATTTTGAAATGAAAATGTTGCTGAAGCTGTTTTCCTATCATACTTTCATGTTATAAACCAAATTTAGTTTAAAACAAATGTCACTCTTTTATGTATGAAAAACATTAGTAGCAATACTGTATTACTTGTAGTGCTTTATTTTACTATGGATTTACTTCAGACTTAGTGGGTGATTAACAATTTATTACCTGTTAAATTTCATCATTAAAGTAGACTCATAAAGGGGATGGCAGTTATAAAAAATGTTAACATTTTCTGGTCTAAATACCATAATTTGTTATATTACTGTATAACAAAGTTATTTGAATTAACAGTTGTTATTTGAATTGCATGAACATACAGTCATTATAGTTATGAAATAGTGGTTACAAAAATGGTAAAACATTAAAATATCACATTTATTTATCATAAACCATATTTATCATAACCAAGGAAATACTGTTAAATATTAATGAAAATTATTTTAAATATAGATTCAAGAGTTACACAGTCCTTAGCTACACTTTTAAAAGAAGTAAATAGCTATGGAAATGAAAAACCAGTAGTTGTGATTGGAACCACAACAACTGGTAAGCTCAACAATAATTTGATGACAGCATTTTTGCATTCTGTTGAAATGAAGGTATGTTAAAGTATTAACAATTCTGTTCTATTATATTTTAAGAATTAAACTTTTGCTAGTTTTAAAATTTAAAATTAAATATGTATGTAAATACTAATAAATCTTTTAGCATTCTGACTTTTAAATAAATTATTAAAGCTAATTTTTATTAAATGTCAGAAAACTGGGTGAGCATTGATTTGTAAAGAATAAATAAGCAGAAATTTTTATATTAATCTTAGGCTTTGTATCTTTTTGTTAATATAAATCTGTAAATTAAAACCTATACTTTTTCAAAAGATAAATAAGAATCAGTGTTAATTTTTTATCTTACTTGAATCATACTATTTGGATTAATTGCAACACCTAAAGTCATATTTTTAATACTTAAGCCTTTTTAAAGAGAATCTTCTTGAAGAAATTCCTAAATATTTTCCTGTGGCATAATATTTGGAAAGTGCTCTCCATTAGTGTAAGGTCGCAATTCAATACTAGTCACTGTTGAGCCAAAAAAAAAAAAAAAAAAAAAATGTATGTTGCATTTCTACCTTTTGCATGCACATTTGTTGTAGAGTGCATTGGAGTTTCTTGAGACTTTTCTGGTGATATGGGAATAGAGAATATTGCCAACTATATATATATATATATATATATATATATATATATATATA
>JAPDSC010022904.1:363630-381336 GCA_026290005.1 Latrodectus geometricus
TGTGTGTGTGTGTGTGTGTGTGTGTGTGTGTGTGTGTGTAATTTAAGCAGTTTAAATTAAAAAAAATATTTCCTTATAAATGTTTTTTTAAAAAGCATGTATATAAAAAAGGGTTATAGGTGTAAATCAAAATGCAATTTAAATAGTTTTATTATTTTATTTTAAACTGAAAAATAAGTTCTCAATCAAGAAAACAATGTATCTAAGTTTAATATTAAAAATAAAAATCGCTCAAATATTGCTTATAAGTAAGAATCTGCTTTCTACTCACTTTTTATTTCAATGAGATTAATTGTATTGATATTATAGTAGTTTCTAAATTTCCAAACAGGCTCCTATTGAAGAAGAAAGGTCTTTGCTTTTGCAAGATTTGTTAACAGTTTGTGATGTTGGAAATGATGTATCAACCCGTTATTTAGCTCAAAGAACAGCTGTAAGTTTCATTATTCTAAATCTTTTATGTAATGCTTATCTGAATATATGTATCTAGTAAATTTATAGTATTTTATGCAAAAAAAAAAAAATATATATATATTTATTTATGTTTGTCACATGAATTTATTTATAATACCAAGAATTATGGACAATATCTTGCTTTTATAAGCAAACTATGTTAGCATTTTCTTTCAACTCTTTGAATGATATGCTTGCTAATTATTCTTGCTAACTATTTTTTATAAAAAAAATTCTGAATTCTAGTGTGCTTTCCAATTTATTAAAAATTTAAAAAATAAGTTGTGAAACACTAATATCATAATGAAAATCAGTTTATAATTATTTTCTTTTAATTACAAGGTAGAAAAACAATGATAAAAGAATTGTTTATTAAAATATTTTGTATAAACTTCTATCAACCAAACAAAAGCAGGATTTTTCTTTTATGATTTCATTATAAAATATTTTTCTTTGCTTAAATTAGAGATTAAAATTTTTTTCATTATTTACAAATGTATGAAACAAGTTCATTGTTAAAATAATCAGTAAAGTAAAATTTTTTGTTTATATTTAATTTGGAATTTCGGAAAATAAAACAAAATATTAAATATTTTTATTTAGGATGAATCTCAATTTTGTATAAATTTTTTGATTTCCCCATTTATCAGTTATTGGTTTTTTTTCAATTAACAATCACTTTTTATATTATTATTTTAATGTTAGATATGGATAATATTTTGCTTTAAGGTAAAATAATAAATTATATTGATGATTATCTTCAAATTACTTGGTATGCAATTATTTAGTTATCAATACAGTTAAAAAATGTTTAAAATGGTCACATTTTTATTGTATCATAAATTTAGCCTCTTTATACTTTTAAAATGTTAAAATTAAAAAGTACATTTTTTTTCAGTATGCATTATTTTTATATAATTTTTGTGTATTTTTTATTTATGTGTCATGAGATGAATTTATTGCAAGTTAATTAATTTTTAAATTGCTGAATTAATTAGATAATTTATATCAAACTGCCTTTATGTAGATGATTTCTATTAAAGATAGTTTTATTAATTAGATTTAGTTATAATACTTTTATATTTATATTTGAATATTTTATTTTTAGGGTTTTGTTTTAGGAGATTTATGTGAACTTGTGAATCAAGCTTTAATAAATGCATATAGTAGAATCAGAAAATTTGTGTAAGCATTTATTTTTTCAAAAATTTATTTTAATAATTTATTTAAATTTATTATTAATATGTTTTTTAATTATATTTCTCTTAAATTTAAACTGCTTTTTTTGTGAGAACAAATAATAAAAAGAGAGTAATGATGTAAGAATTTTTGGAATCAAATGCATTATATTTCTAATTATTCTAAAATGTATTACAAATTTTATTTAATTTTTCATGACTATATTATATTTACTCGATTCTTCAGTTAACAAAATATAAAGTATACTTAGTAAAATAACATTGAATTGTATATATTTTCATGCTTTCATAATTACAACTCTATTTTCATTTCAAATCTTTTTTAGTTATTTGAAAAAATAATCAAAATAGTTTGAAAAAAAAAAAAGCATTAATAAATGGCACAAGTTATTAATTTCTTATTTCACTTTTTATGAGATTATTTTAGAGATGTACATGAGGTAATCCTGTGTTTAAAAAATAACTTTAAGTTTAATATTAGCTTATTATGGTTATTAATTTTTTCAAGTGAAATAAAAAGTTTAGTAAAAGCGACTTATCTGATTATCTGCACGATTATATCAAATATTGATAAATATTTATATTATGTAATGCTTGTATATTTTTTATCAATCACGGCAAATAGGTATGATTGAAAAATTTTAGTTAATATGTAATATAAAGCTGAATTGAGGTTAATTTTTATTAATCTATTTTAGAAAGCATTATTTAAAGAAAATCAAAATGTATTTTGCCATTTATTATAGTTTTTTACTTATTCTAAACTACTTGAACAATAGATTAATTTTTGCTTTTTCAGGAGCAAAAAGGAATTGGATATGAAAGAAGAAGAAGATATTGTTTTAGCCTCTGTGCCTGTTGTACAAAGAGACCTTCTGAATGCTCTTGAAACACTTCACTCAAAATTTGCTGAAGCTATTGGAGCTCCAAAGGTCAGTACCGATATTAATATATCTTTTAGTTAAAATACTTGTATAAATAATTAATTTTTATTTAAAATTAACATGTTTCTTCTTTTTCCAAAAGCAAAGTTTTATATTAAAAAATTATGTAATAATATTAAAGATGGAAAAATGTTTTGCTGATTTGTGTTAGTCATGCAGTATGATGTTCTGAGACTTACATATGATTATGTTTACAAGTTTTAAGTCCATGTAACCAAAGAAGAATGATTTTTTTATATTATTTTTTTGTCATTTTTAAAATAAAGAACTTTTTTTATTCTGCAATACTGTCATAGTTTATATACTATATATTAAAATATTATATAGATTCTCAAAATAAAAATATGAAAAGTGCAAAAACATGTGATACTTTTGGGGTTTTGAACATTTTAATAATTTAACTATTTTATCTTTTATATGAGAATGAGATGCAAATAATTAACAGCAAAAATATAACTCTTAAAACTAATTGAAAAAATGTCAATTGTTTAATATATATTGCTTTTATTTATTTTTAAAAAACTGATTATTATCTTAATGTACTATAGCTAAAAATACATAAAGAAAATCCTATTATGCAAAATATTTAATTTGCATGCTTTTAAATGTTCTTTTCTTCAACAAATGGAGCTTAGTCTCCATTAACAAAAAATATTGGAGGTTATGCTGCCTATCACGAATCTTATGGTAAGATATTAGTTATTTTACTTATGTACATTTGGCCATAATGAAATCACATACAATAATATTTTACAATAATGTAAAAGGTTCTAAGAATGTTAAAAAACTTATGATGAGAGGAGTTTGATATTTAGCCATCTATAATTGTATAGCTAATCAAGTATAATTGTTATAGCTAGAATTTTTTTAAGAGAGAAAAATAATTAAAAGTTGATATTGATTTCTTTTTAATTAATAGCATAACAGAAAAAAAATTTAACAATGTAATATGCATACTATAGAATATTTAGAAAAATATTTGGGAAATGTGCAAAAGAGCATAATATCTCTTACAGTGTTTCAGATTTTAATTTAAGATTATGAAAATGAGAATGTTTCAATTTTATTTTCTATTAAATTGTTAGTTATTTGCTACTCTGATATTGATATACATATTTTTATAATTTACTAATAAAAATATATTAATGGTGAAACTATTTACATTATATATAGATTCCTAATGTAAAATTTGAAGATGTAGGTGGCTTGAACCTTGTTAAACAAGAAATTTTAGACACTATTCAGTTACCTCTAGAGCATCCAGAAATATTATTTTCAGGTCTTAGGAGATCAGGTATGATATTTAACATAATTTTTTTATTAATTAATTTTGAAACAAAGAGGGGAATGAAAATAAAAAAATTTAAATGTAAGGAAATGTAGTTGAATGAAAACTAAATTTAATTGTTATTCTTTCTTAGATTTAATTATATTTTGTCTTTTTATTTCAGTAACCAATATTTAATAATTTTTTTATTCTTTTTTTAAATAATATGAAAATTATATAGCATCTTATTTGAGTCAGTAAGTTTTTTTTAATTACATGCATCTTTTTCCAAACATGCTTAAATATTGTTATGACTGTACTATTATTTATTAATATTTAAAATAAAATAAATTAGTATAAATTTTTTAGGAAATTTTTTTTGATAAAGTAAATTTCAAAATGGGAACTGTTGCTTTTCCATGCAATTTGATCTTGTTAATATTATTTTTGGGAATGATATTATTAATTTTATTCGTACTATATGATATATCAAAAACGTATTCTAATGCCACTTATGGAAGTCAATGTATATTATCTTGAAGTTAGAAAGATATATTTTTTTATAATATGTGCATAAATGCTTTTTTAAATTCAAAAATATGATTTTAAATCAAAAATACCTTTTAGTGCTCAAAATCATGTATACAGAGTATTTATATTGTATTTCTAAAACTACTTAACTGATAAATGTACAGTAAAATATAAAAATGCACATTTCTATTAAAATATAAAAACATTTTATTTTTTAAAAAAATTTTTTTAAAATCAAATAGGAAATTAGATCTCAGATTCATTATCAAAGAAACCAAAATAAAGCTTTTCTGATAATGCCATTTAATAATTTGTATTAAAAATTTAGCTTGAACTATTTTAAAATGTATTTGTTCTGTGTGTGTTGGTGCATTTTTTCAAGATTTCAGTCACAATGTAAAGATTGCAAATTTGCGTTTTACTTACTATTAGTGTAAAATTGGACTTAATTAATACAATTTACTTGACTAGTAAAGAATGATTTATGAATAATTTTTTTTGTGTTCTGTATTTCTTTATGTTCAAAATTACAGGATTTCTTGCTTTAAGAAATTGTTTTATTTGTTGCTAGGAAAAATTTTGTCAATTTCATTTTCTTATTTTATTTATTATAGTTGAATTATTTTTGCTTATACACTTAAAAATAACTCTGTTATATTACATATTATATCATATGTAAGCCTTTCTTTTAAATAATTTTTAAATAAATGCTCTTGTTTTTTCAGGAGTATTACTTTATGGGCCTCCTGGATCTGGCAAAACATTACTAGCTAAAGCTGTAGCAACAGAATGCTCATTAAATTTCTTAAGGTGATAAAAAAATGTTATTATATACTAGTCTTATGTTGCCCACGATAGTTCACAAATATTAATAAATAATTCATTTTACTTGTATTTAATATATATGCTAATGTGATTTATCTTTTGAAAGCATACTAGGTGATTTTGAATTCTAAAACTTTTAAATTAATCAATCAATGTAATTTCTTTGCTGTAGTTTTTAATAATATTTTTTAAAGTTAATAAACATGAAATTATGTTAATCTTCAATTAATAAAACACTAATATATGTGTTGTATTATAGTGTGAAGGGTCCAGAATTGATAAACATGTATGTTGGACAAAGTGAAGAAAATGTCAGAGCAGGTATTTTATTCAATTGATTAAAAAAATTTAAAAATTTTGTCATTTTCTTTTTGAAGCATATATAAACTTTTTAAATAATTTATTTCTAATTTCTAAAGTTTTTATTTTATCTTCATACATTTGTGTTTTGATTAAATGAAAAGAATATATATATATATATATATATATGTGTGTGTGTGTGTGTGTGTGTGTGTGAATTTTTTCTAATTAAAAAAAATTTTTCTGATTCCATCATTTTAGTTACTTTATTATTTTTTCCATAATTCATTTAAAATTTTCTGTATGTTAGTTTAGTTTTCATTTAAATTTTCTTTAATATGTGTAATTTTATAATAATTATTTTATTTTTTTAAACCATTTTTTATGTAAAACTTTATTGCAAATTTGAATAAAAGAATTATTTTGATGTATTAAATGTATTATAATTATATAATATATAAAAATACTATATTTAAACACTACACAAAAATTAAATTTGTGTATAGTTTAAATATATTTTATATTTATTGTTAAATTTACTAATTTTTCATTAGAAAATTACTGTGACATTTTACTAAACATTTTCAATTGAATGAAAAATATTCATTAATTGATTTTTTTTTCGTTATTATTTATTTATTTTTTAGTTGTTTTGGATTGCATTTATGTTCTTAAATTTTTATTTGGAATTATGTATTCACTGGAATTTAAGGATTTCATGAAAGAATAAATAACTTAGTCTTTATTCTGTCAATCATTTTATTAATCTTATTCTATATATTTATTTTTGATGCAATTATAATTAAATTTACATTTTATAAATTAAGTAAGAATTGGTATCTAAATAATTAGTTCTCTGGCTGTTGTTGAATAGTTAGTAAATTTTAATTCTTGTTTAGGCATGAACATTTACTGTAATTCAAAATATACTTTAAGAATCTGCATATACTTACACACTATAGCCTTCAATGGCAAGGTACATACTTAATATATTGCAATGAAACAACTGCTGGCTGTCTGTTCACTCACTATAAGTTTGAAAAAGTTGCTTTACTCGCTGATTCCTAGGTTGCAATCCAGGCAATTAAATTGCAAAAAAACATTTTATCGGATGAAGTACCCCACTGCTTTAGCTTATCATATATAAAGTACAAAAGAGCAAAAGTCTAGTCATCCAATGGATTCCCAGCTATTGTGCCATAGACAATAATGAATAGGTTAACTTTTTGCTCACAAGGGCACTCATTTGTTTCAGGCAAATTGCACCTGGACTGTCCTACCATTCCGTAAAACTATACTTAAAAAATGTAGTGAAAAAGAATACCTCTTCTTAGTTATGGGAAAGTATTAAAAATAAGAATTAGAGGGTCAGATATAGAGGTAACACTAGATAAGCTTTGTCGAAATGCAGTTACTCGATTTCAACTTCTAACAGGTCATGACTTTACAGGAGAACACTTGTATCATTTAGGTATTTATGTATAGGGACTTTAATGGTTGAACTTGACTCCTAGATCATAAGATTTTGGCATGTGAGGGAGCTTTTGGGGCAATGACTTTGGTCTTCTGTATATTTTTTGCTGTTTTTATTTGGGTTTCATCACTTTAATTAAATTTTCTTTAGTACTCAAAAATCGCCAAGTGACAAAATTAAACTTTTAAAAGTTTTTTTTAAAAAATATTATTTCTTCTGCTTTAGATACTTATGTCATAAAAACAAAATTACTCTGTTTGGGAAAAAGTTAAATTTATTTACTCTAGAAGTTTCATTACATGAATATATTAAGTATAATCTTTCTAAAATTTTCTTTGTAATAACATTTAAAAGTTTCAGAAATTTCGATTATAGAACTTATAACATAGAGAATCTATAATATTTAATGAACGTTGTAAACAAATAATTTACTGTTGTAAGAATTAAAAGATCATATGGAACTGTTTTATGGTATTTTGTTACTAAAAAAAATTAATCTTTCTATTCAGTAAAAGATATAATTTAGAATTAATGTTGTTTAGTTTCATCCAAATCATTTGAAATCATTGTAGCCTTTATATGTAAACTTTGTTCTATCTCAACATGAACTTCAAGTCATTTGTCATTGCTTTTAATAAGTTTATTACTTTTGCTTGCTACTTAAACTTTTAAAATTACTTCTAATAGTATTCAGTCAAGCTAGGAGTGCAGTGCCATGCATAATATTTTTTGATGAATTAGATTCATTAGCACCCAACAGAGGACGCAGTGGTGATTCTGGTGGCGTAATGGATCGGTAGGAATTCATTTTTTTTAGACATTTTTGATTAAGTACTTGTGTACATGCATAATTTTTATGTGTCGTATAAAATAGTTGTTTAAATTTTGCGTTTTTATGAAGCAATTACTTATAATGTTATCCATAATAAATGATGCTTTCTCTAAAATTGTAGTGTAGTGCTATATATGCATTATTTTTTTCTTTGTTTTTTTAAACTATAATATATATTTAAAAAAACAAAGAAAAAAATAATAAAGGAAAGAAGAAAAACATCTTCGTTCCTACTTTCCAACTATAATATATATTGGAAAGTAGGAACGAAGATTTTTTTAAAATTATAGATTAATTTTTCTAATATTTTAATGAAGAACAGTAAATTATCTTCCTAGAAACCTCCTGTTAAAAGATTTTCATAGTACAATTAAACTTGTTAAGTGACATGTTAATTTTCATGTCTTTTACAAATATATATTTCTTTCTTTGTGATTATACGTAGGATGATTTTCTTGATTATTTATTTTCGTTCTTGTTTTTAAACTGTTTTATTTTTTACATAAACAGATTATTTCCTTAATATATTTGACAAATTTCTATACTGTATATCAGTTCATGCAATGAATGGAAAAATTTACTTTTTATGATGAAAGTAATTTTCTTTAATCTAACTAAAGTGAAAAATTATTTGTTCTGAATGTTATTTATAAAGTTAAAATTTCAACTATTTTTATTGAAATATTTTTCTTATATTTTTATTTATCAACCATTAATTTGTTCCAGTGTTGTTTCCCAACTTTTATCAGAGTTAGATGGCCTTAATAAGAAATCAGAAGTATTTGTGATTGGTGCAACAAATAGACCTGATCTTATCGACCCAGCTCTGTTGAGACCTGGAAGGTAATGTATTTGTTTACTAAAATATTCATAATTTTTATTTTCTTTTTAAAATTTTTCTCTTGTTTCTTGATTGTTTTATTATTCATGATGATATTCTATATGATGATATATCTATATATGTAACTAATTTTGATAGATTTTTAATAAAGATCTGAGTAAAAAAACAAATTACAATTTATTTTATAACAAATAGGGAAAAAAAAAAAAAAAAAGCTGAAAACTTTAATGGCTAAAAAATACACGATGAATTCAATTTATTCTTTACTTGGTTTTAATTTTTCATTAGGTTTTAAAATGCTAACTTTAACTATTTTATTTTTAATGTTTTTGTTTCTTTTAGTTTTGATATATTCCTAAAATATTTTCTATATATATTCAAAAAATTTATTAAGTAATTTGTTTCATTCTTAAGTTATTTTTTAACGTTGAATATAATTGGACTATTTTATGCCTTTTTGTCAATTTATGTTAATTATCTTAATAAAATATGAAAAAATAATTTTCTTATATTTTTTATTAATTATTGAATAAATAAACTGATAAATGAGAATTTTTAATATTCATGTTGTTAAAATTTTTAATATATTAACTCTCTAATTCCTGTAATTTCTTTCAAGTGTTATTTATATAGGAATATTTACAAATGTATATGTTGCTCTTATAATGAAAGGTTATATTAAAATTCCAAAGCATGTATTTAAAGATAGGGATTTTTAAAAATTTTTTCATGAAATATTTTATAGTCATTTAGGAATAATGAAGTACCATGTTTATTCAAAATTTAAATTTTATAATTATTTTGAATATAGTTGTTGAACTCAATTCAAAGGTGTGTTGTATTCATTATTTAATTCATAACTTTTTATTCAGATAACTTTTCTATGAATTAGTTAACATTATTTTGTAATTTTGTGAAAGTTTTTAGTTTGAATTTGATATTAAATCATTTAAATGTTCACTTTTATTCTATAGGCTTTGTGATCTAAACATGATGTATTCTCATCAACTGATACTTAAAAGTTTTTTGTTCATATTATATATGGATAGCAAATGTTATTGATAATGAGAATAGTCACAAAGAAACATGCTGATTAATTTTCATTTTATGTATCAGAATAATTTTAAATTTAAAATTAATTTTGAGTGCATTTTAAATACAAAAATTGTATATTATTAATTTATATTTCTACTTTTAAGATTTGATCGATTGTTATATGTGGGAATACCTGAAAGTAAAAAAGCTAAACTAAATATATTGAAAGCCCTTACAAAAAAGTAAGTAATATTTTTTATCAGTATCAATTGTAGATACGTTTTAATATATCATTTGTTTTTGATTTACAAACTTGACTGAGCTGTAAATATTTTTATTTTAGAATACCATTGGCTAAAGATGTTGATTTGAGTAAAATTATTGATGAATGCCCACCAAATATGTCCGGAGCTGATTTTTATTCCCTTTGTTCAAACGCAGTTATTCTTAGGGTTGAAAAAAATGTTGATTTAGTAGAAAAAGGTATGAATATTGTTTGTAATATCATTTTTAGGTAATTCTGAATTCAATCATATGCTTTAGAAACTCCTAAAACATTATTAAGACATTCATTTGAAAATTAACAATGTGTTTAGGATGAATGAACTTAAAGTATACAAAAATACTTAAAAATTATGATATTATTAAATGATAATTTCGTTGTAAAAAGTTGCAGAATAGTGAATTGTTTTTTATGAGTGGAAACAGCTTTGTGGTATGGTATTTAAAGAATTATAGTTAGTTACATTTTTGTTTTATAATATCGCTTTTAAAAATCAAGGGTTTTTTTGTATTAGGGTTACATGTTAAATTATTGGCTTTTTTTTTTTTTTAAAAAAAAGAAAGTAATTAATAAGTTTCTGCTGCAATTTGATGGGAAATTTTTTGCCAAAAAATATTTTTAGTAGATGTTTTTGAAATAGGTTATTATGTGTTCCATAGTGATTGGTTCTAAACAATAGGAACATTAAATAGTTAATTTATTTATTTATAGTGATATTTAGAGAATTGAATAGAAGCTGGAAAGTGGCATATGAAGAATCTGTCATATTTATATTTATTGTTGTTTAAGATGTCACCATATTTACATAATTGCTTAACAGATGCTATTTACAAAAGGAATAACGGGATGAATTATATTTAATTGTAAAAAAAACATTGTATATTTTAATTGAACAAATTATTTTGGCAGATTACAAATGAGCAATATTTACTTACTTACACATCATAACCATTGTTGTATTTCCATTCACAACAAGCTTATTGAATCCTATCAGAATCTTATTTTATTCGTAATTTTTTATAAAATGATAAAATTAAAAAAAATTTATTTTCTTATTCAGAACAATTCTAATATGAAAAAAAAAATTATGTCATCTGATAATTGAAGTCCTATTGAAAGTATATTACTGGTATTAGTTGGATTTAAAACATTGTGAAAACCAATCATCCTCTTACATATTTATCCGAGATATGAAAACAGGTAATATAGTGTGTAAATTGGAACATTTTCAAAACTTTTATTTTAATTTTGTATCGAAATTATAAATAAATTAAACGCATTAACCCATAAAATTTATTCAAGCTCGGCAAGGTTGACTTAGCCTTTCATTCCTTTAATGAGTTGATAAAACTGAGTACCAAGCATGCTTGGGAACTAAGCACTGGGGGTTTTGTGTGAGGCTGACCGCCTAAGCGGGTAATATGGTTTACACCTCAGAGCTCTTGGTCAAGAAAAGAGATATGGGGACTATAAGCCTTGGCCTCCTGATAGGCTGTCATGACACAGAGTTTAATTTTTTTTAATAGGTTTGTATAATGAAAGCAATATGAATTTTTGAGTCAAATTTTTAAAATTATGGTATTTTACTAACATTAAAATGTCTCTTTCATTAAAAAATACAGATAATGGTTTATATTTTTGTTTCTTTAACTGAAAGAATTCCTTTAAATTTTTATCACTTTATTTTTCTGCAATTCTATGTTGTGTGTTCTAATGAATTAAAAAACGATATGTGATGCAAGCCTTAAAACCAATATAATTTTATTTGAAGATTTATGTTTCTGTTGCAGTATTGAACTGGAAATTATTACAGAAAGGATTAAAAAATTTCCTTGCTACACATATTCAGTTTTTATTTCATAAGTATGTTCCATATAATAATGAACTCGGCCAGTTTATAATAGCAAAACTTTCCCACCTAAAATTAGTATTTATATTATTTAAAACTAGCCTTTCTTTTGTTTTGTAAAATATATATTATCCAATATAATATACTGTTGATAAAAATATGTAATTGAGTATTTATTTGTGATTTTTTTTTAGGTGAAAGGAAAATTGAAGAATTAAGCAGTGAAATTGAAACAGAAGATTTCCTTGTTGCATTAAAGTCACTAGTGCCTTCAGTCTCTCCTGAACAATTAAAACAGTATCAAGCAATTAAAACAAAAATTGAAAATGAATAGTTACAAATTATAATTTTTTATTTTAAATATGTTTTCAATAAGTATATTTCATTGTATATATGCATGAAAAAGAAATACCTTTTTGATCGTATGTTTAGTATATGATTGTATGTAATTAGTTTTATTTATTTGTATTAAAAATATATTGTTCAATTTTTTTAAAGTCAAATAATTGTTATTTTTTTTTAAATGTATTCTGCATAATTTTCCCAACTTTCTCTTATTATTAATGTGTTATGTCAATGTGACAATTTTTATTCGTATTAAGATAAACTTTTTTTTTTTTTACATGAAAAGGTAAAACTTCTTATGGACTTTTCTTTTAAATTTATGATATTTGTATTTATAAAATAATAACATTGGGTTATTTTACAATTAATTATTACTGAAATGCTTATGATTATATTTTTAAATTTATTGTTTATAACTTTAGTATAAAACGTAATCTTGTTTTCAACATTAGTTTTTTTTTCTCTCTTTTTTTACAAGAAATTTTTTTAATCTGTTTTCTGACAGGAATTATAGAATTTGTTTTATCCTCATGATATATTTCATAGATGTAAAAAAGAGATGAAATTACGAGACCTGAATACATTTTCTTTTATTTATTTTTATAAACTACTAAATCATAATTAAGTTATCTTTAATAAATTTTGGAAAAATAACTAAGCCAAAATTATTAAATTGCAAGTTTCATTTGTATTGAACTTCTAGTCTTAAAAAATGTGTCTTTAACATGAAATGTTTGAAAAACGTTTTGCTGTATCATAATTTGTATTTTTTTTGAAATTCTGTTAGTTATAAATATTTTAATTTCAAGAAAATATAATTTTTAGGAAACTTCATAATTTTTTCATCTGTAAAAATATTTTATTCTAGTCTTTTAAAACATCAAGAACTTAAATTGATTTATATGTTTGTATTCTATTGCAATTCTTTTTTTTATTGAACTATATAATTTTTTTTGTATTTGAGAAACTATTGTGACAATATTTATTGTAAATAATATGGAAAAATTAATTTTTTCCAATAAAAATAAGTTAGTTTTTAGTGATATATGTATATAAAATTTTTTTTCTATATGTATGTTAAATATTAAATTACAAAATTTCCTTCACTATTTGGATTATATATTTTCATAATTTGTAAAATAAATATTTTAATAAAATAATTTTTTATAAATTCTGTTGACTTACTTCCTTTACTACTTAGTTTCTGATAAAAGTTATTTATCAAAATAACTTTTAAAGAAATAATAAATATAAAGAAATTTAGATATTGTGGTCACATTTTGCTATGTGCTCCATTTTCATTTCAAAATTGTTATCCTTAATATTAATTCCCCTGAGGATGCCATAATAAAAGGTAGGAAATATGATTATTTGAAACAACGCAATAATTATGTATATTTTGTGGAGAGACTACAAACATTTTGATATTGCCTCTAAACTTTATTTATTTTTCCATTATAAAGCAAATGTGTTGGAGAAATTAGAAAATAAAAGTAAAAACAAAAAACTCGTAAGTAGCTTGTTAAGTTTTAATAATCATGTTAATGATGATAAAGCCAAAAGTGCTGACAAAAATACTATAAACTAGAAATATTCCTTATCTTATTTATTTGTAATAAGTTAAACTATATATTGCTTTATCGAAATATATTTTGATTTTAGAATTACATACAGTTATTTTTAAACAGTATTCAGTAAATTCATCTAATATCATTAAATACCATCATTTAATATTAAAACTTTATTTGGAATAATTAAATGATATTTTTATTTCCATATTTTATTTTTCATTATGAGAGAGAAAGAGTGTAATATTTATTGATTTTTTTTATTTAAAATTACCAATGGTGCTGCCAATTAAATAATTGAATTTATTTCATAATTATACAAAAATAGTAACAAAAACAGTACAATTTGACAATTGATATTTTGACAGTTGAATTTTTTCACAATTGATAATTGCAGAGAAAAGGTAAATGCTTTTTATTATCTAATGAAATTAGTTTAAAATTCATGATTGAAAATATTTTCTGTTGGAATAATTATAGTTTATTATTTTTTTACCTTTAATTATAAAAAGGATAAATATAGAAAAACTACTTAAAATTATAAAATAAAAATGCAAGGAGTGGAGTTTTAATGCTAGTTTGATTTTTTAAATAAACATTTACTATAAAAAATTGCAAAAAAGATATTTTTCAAACTTGATTAAAAAATTTATTAATTTTAAAGTGGTACTACATTATCAATTTTTTCAGGAATTTTTTTTAAAACGTTTATTTGAATGGTATAGAAAATATTAATTTAATAATTATTTTTATCAGTTTATTCTATTATGTGTAAAAAATTAATAAACTCAATCATAAATTTAAGTTTTTTGAAATATCTTTTCTAAGTTATGAGACTTCTAAAGTATTTGCGTTAAAATAATTCACAATTTTTGCTTATATGAGAATAGATCACTTTAAAAATTATTTAGTTTAAAAATGAATACCATCTGTGAATTAAAAAAAAAATGTATTTAAATAGCCCAAACAACTGATATAATTCTGTCTCACTTTGATTTATTAAATCGATGATTTTAATCAAGTATATCAAAATATTACGATACACTGTAGAAATATGTATCGAAATTTTTTCTTTTGTAATCAATTTTATCGGTTTTTGGTGAAGTCAATATTATTACTTTTAAGCATTACTATCAGAATTTTAACCAAGTTTTTTTAAAAATAAGAATTTTGATTTTAATGATGCTAACTTTTTAACTACATGTCACTTAATTTTAACTAAAGTAGTAATTTTTATATGAAAATTTGGCCCGAAAACATTGTAAAGTAATTAAATCTTAAAAGCTTAAACAATTCGTAGAAACTATTAGTAAATATACTTAGATTCAGCGCTAAATAGTTTGATTTATAAAGAATTTTGTATGTATGCTACCTAGAGAAATATATATATTTCCCCTTAGTGTTTTAAATTTATCTTATCCTATTTTCCGGCTTTATATGAATTTTTAAAATAATTAAATTAAGGGAAATAGATGGAGATTATTTGTTTTATATTTTAGATACATTTCTTTTGTTAAAATATTTACATTTCTTAATATTTCTGTAAATAAATTTATTTTTGGTATCTCATTTCAGGGGGGAAAATGTGCTCGATTTCTTTGTAAACTAAAGAAAGCAAAAATTAATTCATGGGGAAAAAATTTTTTTTTAGCTTGATTTATACTTTTTAAAATATAATATCAAAAAGGGTAATAAATACAAATTTATGAAAATTTTATTTTATTCAAACCAAACAAATTTTATGAAAAGAGTTAGAGTTCAGGGTCTTGTTGATTTCTTGGTGATGCTTGGCGACTGTCTGTAATATTGTTGGACTGCTCAAATGAATCTGCATGGCTTTCATCTGTTGGAAACATTGTTCGTACTGAGTGATGTTTGGAACTGCGATTACTTGAAAATATAGGAAGTTTTTCATCATTTTGTGCTCTATATGTATTCTCTTTTTCTCTTTGGCTCATGTTTTCAGTATCTCGCTTTGTGTCATACCGATGAAAGACTTTAATCTGTTCTTCCTCGCCACAAGTGCAACTTAGGAGCTCACTTTCGTTTTCAATTACCTATATAAATTTATTTGATATAGACTATTATAAATATTGTACTTTATTCTTTGGTTCTATTGAATATTCATGAGTTAGTCTTTAATAAATATAAGTATTTCCTTTTAAAAATAGATAATATTTTTATTTCTCAAGTGTTAACTTATCGAGAAAAGTCATATTTGTAAATGAGTAAAATCTATCTCGTTTTAAAATTTTTTGTGTTTGGTATTATACATGTTCTAATTATGCCTTTTAATCTGGAAAATTATTCATCTATATACCATATTTATAAAATCTGTTTCAATTTAATTAATTTAATTTCTGTTTTAAGAAATTAATGAATATCTGAAACATTATCTCTGGTAAACGATTGAAGTTGCCTTAAGGAAGAGACAGCACTTCCAGATACTTTTATAAATTTCGAACGCTTTTTATTTATTTTTAGGCGAACAGAAATTATTTTATGCATGCACCTGTGGATCAACCACAGAAGTGTTCTACATGAGATTTTTTGTATTTCTTTCACGATCAAAATCTATGCATAATCTTCAGGTATTTACATGTGTAACAGTGCCTTTGTCTGTGATTTGCTAAAAAATTCACTTTTGTTGCGATGGTCTGATGGTGAGGGCGTCGCTCTTATTGAAAGGCAGTGATTTCAAATCCCGCAATAACTGAAGATTCGTTTAGTTCACTAAAGAGAGCTAAAGACGTTAAATAGATAGTGGTCGCAATATCCTCCAAGGGGATTGATATCTGTGGGGATGGCAGATCAAATATTGCAGGGCCTTTTGCTTGCATCATTGCTTCTAAATTAACAATAACTTTTTTTTAACAAAATGTAAAAAGATATAGCACATTCCATTGAATTTTATAAATTTATATACACTTATTGCTGTAGCATCAAAGAAAATCTTTATAATTTGAGAATATTAATTATTAAATTCTTTGTAAATAAAAAATAAGTGAAAATTACTATTAATATTATTATTTATATTCCTGGCACCTTATCAGAATGCATTTAGGAATGCTATACACGAAAGAGCTATAAACGATCTCTCAAGAATTTTTCAATCACCTTCCATAATATATAGAAATGCTTTTATCATTCTTGAAAATGGATCGTATCAAATTTCAAAATATTTGCACTAATATGTAAGTTCTGTAACTCTTCATAATGTTGACTTCTTATGTAAATATTTTTTTACATATTTCTTGGCTTGAAAACGAGATTGAACATAACGTAATAAATTTCTATCGGTTTTTGCAGATAATTGAAACTTTAGCAAATCATGTTGGCTTTCGAAAATTAACATTGTTCTTTCCTAGTTTAAATTAAAAATATTAATATATACACAGTACTTTTTTAATATAACTTGATGATAAAAAAACAATTTTTGTGAATATTCTAAAAATTTATGATAAATTTCCAGTTTTATAAAATAAGCAGATTATTCAGTTATATCCAAAATATATTTTTCGCTTTTATTTGCTTATAACTTCTTTAGGAGATCATAAAATTCAAAAATTTACGTTATTTTGAACAAATTTAATCGTATGGAAGTTTTTCTTATTTTTTAAACAATGCTTTTGTTTCTTACCTCCGTTGTTTCTAAAATTAAGTTGCAATCTGGAGCAACATGGGGAAATAAATGATGGTGTCTGATTATTTCCAACATTTCCCAGCAGCCAGTATCTGCTAAAAATTCATCTTTATATCGAGCTGCGTCTTGCCACATTTTAAGGAACTAAAATATTTAATTGAAGGAATATTTAATATGAAGTTTTTTTGGCAGCATACTAAATTTTAATAATGTTTTTATTTTAACTCATATTTTACCTCTGGAAAACATAAGTTGCCATCATGATCAACGTCAGCTCTACTTAGCAAACCTCTTACTCCTGCGTCATTCAGAGCGAC